>PVKB01005266.1:0-103891 GCA_004027205.1 Ctenodactylus gundi
GGGGTGGTGGTGAAGGAAGAGAATTCGAGATATATATATACAGGAACAATTTCCTGAACAAGATTCTAAATGCTTAGGGAGATAATAACAAAAACTGACAAATGAGATTAATTACATTAAAATACATCTACATAACAAAGGAAACAGCCAACAAACTGAGAGAAAATCTTCACCAACTATTAATCTGACAGAATAATAATATCCAGAATATATAAAGAACTAAAAATATTTTATGTTAAAAGCAACAGGTAATCTAATTAACAATTGGAACTTCTCAAAAGAAGTAGAGCAAATGGATAATAAATACATTTTAAATGCTCAACACACTTAGCCTTTACAACAGGAAATGTAAACTAAAACTACAGTGAGATACTACTTCACTCCAGTTAGAATGGTGACCGAGGTAGGAGGACCACCATGAGTTCGCTGCCAGCATGTGCTACACACTGAGGTCAGGATCAGCTTGGACTACAGAGTGAGACTGTCTCAAAAAAACCAAAAAAAGACCATTATCAAGAAAACAAAAATAACAAAAGCTGGCAGGGGTTCAGGGAAAAGGAACTCTCATACACTATTAGTGGGAATGTAAATTAGTATAGCCAGTACAGAAAACTACAAGGAGGTTCCACAAAAAAACTTAAAAAGGAGAACTAGCATGTGATACAGCTGTACCATTTCTAGCTATATACCAAAGTCCGCATACCACAGGTATGTGCAAACTCATATTTTTATAGCACTATTCACAATAGTCAAGTTACGCACAAAATGCCAATCAACAGACCAACAGATAGAAACTGTGATGTATATATTCACAATAGTGTATGGTTTGGGCATAAATAATGAAATTATGTTATTTTCAGGAACTTTGATGGAACTAGAGATCATGTTAAACAAAATTAGACTCAGAGAAACATTGTATGTCTGCCTTCTTATAGGAGATCTAGGGAAAAAAGAGAATATAAAAGTAGGACTGTTAGGGACAGAAAAGAGGACACAGGTAGGTAAAGGAGGTAAGAGAGAACAATTAGAAAAACAGTAATCAGTCACAATGAAACCCATTATTTTTTACAACTATGTTTGTTCATAACTATAATTTTTAAAAGAAAAGACTTGGCATCCCTAAGTTCTGGGTTCTTTTCCTTTAAAGCAACCCATCATGCGTGGGATAATTACTTAGCCCTCTCTGTACTGTCCATGGGAAACAAGGCTCAAGGACTGGCGGCCATAAAGAAGAATACTCCTGCTACTGCTTTCACAGTTAATAATTTGAGAAGTCTCACATCATTAACCAGCATCCAAAAAACTGATAAGCTAACAATCAGTTTGCAAGTTAGGTAAAAACTTTTACCACTGATATTTCTTGATAAGACGAGTGAAATAACTTACTCTTCATCTGTGAGATGAAACTCAAAAAGCATTATAAATGTTAAAGTATGAAAAGAACAAAAAAGTCTGGATATTCTTAATATGCTCATAACAAGTTTCAAAATTTATTAAGTAAAAATGGTAAAGTATGGTATCTTTTATATACAAAAATATAGCATAATTCTTTATATACAAAAGATAACATTATTGATGGATTTACTTTTAAATGTAAGCAACTTCTATGAAAATATATAGAAATATTTTATCACTGATTTGCTTCCAATATCCAATAAAATTGCTGGAATACCCATTCTACGTAAAAATTTGCTTCCAGGTTCTTGAAATACATAAATGTATGCCTTTCTGGAACCTAAAATGCATTCACAGCAGTTACACAATAAACAATGACATAATAAGTTATTTATGTAATAATTCAAAAGGTATAAATACTATGCTAAGAAAAAAACGGAACTGAAAGGAAGGGAAGGAAAGGAAAGAGAAAGAGGATGGGAGCTGGGGGGAAAGAAGTTAGGAAATGATATGAGGTTAAAGGTCACAATATTCAATACAGTGGGATAAGGTAGGCTTCAGTGAGATGAGACTTGAACAAAGACTTAAAAGAGAGGTAAAAGTTAGCTATGCAGAGATCTCATAGAAAGTACTCCAGGCAGAATAAGCCACATTAACATGTTAGTAATAGCAAGAAGGACAGAATGGCTGCGTTAGAGTGAACACAAGAGAAAACAGAAAGAAATGATACCAGAAAGAATGAGAGAGTCTGCTGAAGATTTCTGGATTTCACTGAAGTGAAAGGTCTTTTAGAATGTTGAACAGATAAGTAACAACCAGGTTTACGTACTGTTGTGGTTTGGATCTAAACTATCTCCCAAGGACTCACATATGTCAATATAGTGGGATTCCCATGGAACCATGGGCTAACAAGAGGCGGAGCTTGGTCAGAAGGGATGGATTACTGGGACAGGATCTAGAGGAGTAGCTCTGTCCTTCCTCCCTCGCTTGGCTTTCTGTCTGACAGGCTAGGAACAGCTCTCCAGCTGTGCCTCTACCTTGTGCTTTCACCATTGCCAGATACCTATAAGTGGACATGTGAGACCTCCTGAGTCTGTGAGCTAAAAATTCATCTCCCCTCTCTTAAACTGTGGATGTCCCAGCAACAAGAAAGTAACTAAGACAGAAGTTGGTACCAGAGAAGTGGGGTTGCTGCTGTGACTTTACACAACAATGTGGTTTAGAAGCCTTTCAAAAAGGTTTGTGGAGGCAAGTCTGGAAAGGTGTGAACATGTGAGCTACAGAAACCTTAGAATGTTGTGAGCCAAGTTTGTTGGGAGATTCTAGTTGGAGCTCAAAAGAACAAATGTTTGGAAGAGATGATATGGCAAAGGGAAAAAAAGTTAGCTGGAAAAAAAAATTACTTGAAGGCTTATAACTTACATCTGCTGTGCTTTATATCCTAACAGAAGTTAATAAGCTAACTATGCAATACTTAAAAAAAAAAAGGGTAGAAAAAGATGGCTCATAGTATTAGCGACAGTCCCTGAAACCTAAACCATAGAGGGAAGAGAAACCTGTATCTGGAGAGTGAAACAGTTCACAGACCACATGAGAAAGATCTGCCAGTGAGTTGGAGAGATGGGATAGTAATACACGAGATGAATAAAATTAAAATTTTTTGAAGTGGTAAAATGCATTGGTATAAGCAGGTCCACATCCCACAGCCAACATGGGAAGGGAGTGAAAATCAACAGGAACAAGAAGGCCCAGAATGGAAAACGAATTTACCCAGAAAAGCACCAATCTCCCCCAGAAAAGAATACACACAATCAGTAATAGAGAAAACACAGGATAATTACACCCTTACACAAAACTATTTTAGATTATCAAATGTGTATATAACAGTCTTAAAAATTAGTATTATCAAAAAAAGGATAAACTGTGCTTACTCTTTGAGATGTTTCCGCTGCCGCAGCGGCCATTGCAGCCGCCTTGGCCTTCTCGGCTTCATCATATGTAGGAAGAGAGGTAGCAACACTGTAGGGAGGTGGCACGGGATAAAACTCACTGTAAACTTCTGTATCTGAAGAGAGAGGTTTAGAAAGGGGAGTCATTAAAGGCAAACTAGCCAGGCCTGGTTGGGAATATGCCTTTAATCTGAACACTCTAGGAGAGTGAGGTCAGAGAATTTCAAGTTTAAGCCCAGTCTGAGCAACTAGTGACAATGTGAGACCCTATGTCAGTATCAAAAATAAAAATTGGCTAAGGATACAGCTCAATGTAAAAGATCTGGGCTTAATCCCCAGTACCACAAAAAAGCAAAGTAATATAACTGCATAGATGTGACCACAATCTAATAATTTGTAATAGGACACTACAGACTACTACTACTATTATAGTCCCACTATAAGCTACATAATACAGAAATTACTATTACAACCAATTATCTTATTTTAGTCCTATCTTTGTTACAAAGAAAAAAAAGACTGATAGATTAAATACCATCTAAAGGCTAATCACAGAAAATATCTTACAAGTGAGATTATGAAGAGGAGTTTCAGACAAGGGAGGTAAGAATCTCATGATAGATGACCATCTTCTATGTTTACTAGTATGCACAAAGCAATGTGTTTATTTCTCCATTATTTCACAGTCAAAAAGCTTTTAAATTCAGAAATAATTTTAAAAACCACCCCCATTCTCACCTACTGAAGCTATTAATTGAAATGGGGAAGACTAACAAATGCAGAAAAAGTATGAGAAGTTATTCTGCAAATTCTCTGAAATTATAGATTCTAAACCTCTTCTGTAAGAGGAACTAAAGTCAGTGACTCATTTCTAAGTAAGTATGGCAGAAGTGACACAATGTTAACTTCTCAGGCAATCTCCTAACAAATGAGAGGGTTTCCACCTGGCTTTTGTTCAGAACACTTTTCCTGGCACCCAGCCACCATTCTGTGAGAAAGCCTAGGCCACAGAAGGCCATCTATAGTAACTGTTCTGGCCAACAGCCCTGGTTCAAGTTCTAACTAAAGCCAGTCAGGCACCATACACATGAAAAAAGGAGTCTTTCAGATGGAAGCCACCACGAGAGGAAAATCCCACAAGCCCTTAGGAGAGATGAGCCCATGCCACTCCTAGAACCATGTGCATAAGTAATAAAGGACTAGCATTCACTCCATGAAATTTGGAGTCGCTTATTACGCAAAAATAAGAATGGCAGCCAGAAAAGAGACTACAAATTCACAAAGACATCACCATGAAAACTTCTCATTTTCTTTTTTCATTTTTATTTTGGGATGGGAATCAAAATCCAAGCCTCTGACAGAGCTATACTCCATCTACAAACTTATTTTATTTTTCAAATCTATGGTAGCAAATTCACTATACCATATTCTGGAAACTTGAAAATACTGAAAATGTATAAATGTCAATAAGAAAGAAACCAAGGACGCCCTGCCCCTCCTCTTGCTTGCAGGGGAGTTCCTACTTTCCACCCCACTTTCCCCCTTTATACTTCTCTCAATAACGTTACTTTCTACTTCCAAATAAAGGGAGAAATCAACTGCTAAATCCTAAAGCTAAAGATAAAATTGATGGACATCAATACAACAACTGTTTAAAAAGTAGCAGGTAGGGTGAAAGGGTAGAGCATGTGCCCAGCATTCATGAGGCTCTGGCTTGATCCTCAGCACAGAAAAAACAAACACAAATATATAAACAAATACATTAAAAATTAAAAATACTGTACATAAAATATTGTAAAGAAGCATACTGATTAAACACTACACTAAAAATGCATTTTCATTTAATTAGTTGGAATGCCTTTACGGAGAAAATTTTTCAGTAACTAAATAAAAAGTAAATGAACTTGATAAAAGCAGTAACTAGGTCTTTCACACATTGCAAATGCAAATATGGCCACCAGAGAAAGCTGACACAGGTTATATAACAGGATAAAATATTTTAAAGAAGGATTATTTCTCTATTAAACATTTGATTTGGCTGGCTAAGCTGGTGTCCCCTTCCTCCTTCACCCCTCCAAGTGCATCCCTTTGGAAGCTGAACGCGGGGTCCAAGAGGATGACCTTCCCCACTACAGGAGGGCTGTTACATGGTCAAGGTTATAGGCGTAGTTGCACTCTCCTGCTAGAACCTCCAAACAAACTCTATTAAAATATTTTTCAATAACTGATTTCTTGAATGTTTCATAATGAATACATATTTAAAGAAGTTAGACTTCAAAAGGTAAGAAACAGGGAAGGTATTCAACAGTATACAAAGTCCTAAAATCCTTTAAATCAAGTAACATACAAAATCATAATAGTTTAGAAATCATCATAATAACAAACTTAACATTGCTGAGAAAATACAAATCACGGTCACAGAGATACATGAGATTAACTCTTATAGTGACCTGGATGGAGAAGATAAACAAGCAAGCAGGAATCACTGCCTGGTATTCAAGAATTACCACCATGTGTATGGGATGACAGACACTATGTGCATCTTTCACCTCTGGTCACGCATTTTTACCAACTCTCTCACTGTGACTAACACTGTTTTGTAACTATGTAAGCACGTGGTGATGACAACACTACCGTGTAAGTTATTTCTTGTTTGCTGTAATACACTAACATACCATGCGCCTTCAAAGGCTAACAAAGGTACATGCAGCCCGCCATTCTACTCTGAGAAGACAGAATGCTGCCCCGGCTGAGTCCTGAAGCACAGAAGCACTTTCCCTTGCCTCTCATAGACTGGCCCTTTAACCCAGAAATAAAAAAGTCTTACGCAACTTTTTTATAACTCAATACGGCCAAGGCACACCAGCCCTCTAACCAAGAAAAAAGGAAGCCTCGAGAAGTCAATTTTTTATAACAGGCATTGGGCAAAAGGGCAAAGTTAACCCACCAAAAATGACTCATTACACTCCACTAGTTCCATGGGAAGAGCACAGTACAAATTGGCGATTTCAGGGATGAGAAATGGAGGTTTCACATATGAGAAAGATGTTATGCTTAAAATTTTATGACCAGGGAGTCCAACTGACTTTTGTATGTTGTCTGGTTTTGATACTAGGGCTGGAGCCCAAAGCCTTCACAATGAGCTACATCCCCAGCCCATTTTTATTTTTGATTCCGAGACAAAGTTTTGCTAAGTCACTAAGTTGCCCAGGCTGGGATCAAACTTGTGATCCTTTGGTCTCTGCCTCTCAGAGTAGTGGGATTAGAGGACTGCGCCTCTAGGCTTGGTAAGGTATTCTGCCTGTTTTTGCTCAGCATCTTCCAGTTTCTGTAAGTTTGACGCTGTAAGTAACTCGGTCCGGTGATCACTGATTGATTGTATATACTGCCTATTATCTTATTGTAGACTTTCTTCCCCTTTAATTTCTTCCTTTTCTTTCTGCATTCTATACCTTTCCCCTTTAAATAAACTATTCCTTTAAAATCGAATGCATGACTTATGAAAAACTCAACAGCACGAAACACATGCACATACATATATATGTGCACGTGTATATACACTGCATATTTATATATGCATGTATGCATACATATATATAAATATGTGTGCAAATACACACTTCAAGCCCATTAACAGAACTGAAGCATTACTTGCTGCTTCATACCTGAAGTTGTAGGTACTTCCACAGTAATACTACTATAAGGTGGAGGAGAAGAGTCAGTTTCAGGTGCTGATGCCAAAGAATCAGTCTGCACAATCTGTGGTGTTGAGTTTGAAGTTGATGGCTGCTCTATAGCAGATGATTCTGAATTATCTTCTTCATTGTGAAGCTAGGAGAGCAAAGAAAGAAAACATTAAATTAATGTAATAGAGCTTTATATATTTTTAATTTAAGCTAATTTTTAAAAATCATTCCAGGGAAAGGATCACCTTTTCATGAAACAAAAAACAAAATAGCATTTAAAAAGAGAAAATTATTTAAAAGTGTAATGAGCTAGTAAAAATTTTAGGATATTGGTAATTTCTTAGATTAAAGATGAAGTTCAAAATTTGTTTAAAGTTTTATGACTCAAAATTGATTCAAATTCGTTTAATCATATGGTAATGAGTTACTATGTACTGCGTGTGTGTGTGTGTGTGTGTGTGTGTGTGTGTGTGTGTGTGGAGAGAACACAAAGGAAAGCAAAAATTCTAGTAACATAGCCACAATATTGTCTCTAGTGTACTTGAACTTAACAGCTAGAAATAAAAACCAAATAAAGTAGAATAGCAGTGTATAAGCTTTCTTAAAGTGTCAGATATTCTAAGTGGGTTTTCCCAAGTATAAAAAAAATTACTTGTTAAGTTAAATTAGACAATGGGTACGTAGGATTATAAAAAAATTTTCCTACTAATTCATTGTGGGATATTATGATGACCTCTTTATTTCACTGCTTTAAGCATCTAAGATACTATCATTATCCCCAAATAAATTAAGAAATAACCCTGAAAATACAGATACTTAGTAACTTGCCAGTATCACAAAGAACAGAAGGGTAATCAAAAATTAAACCCTAGAAATGTGGCTACAGACCTGTCATTTACTTTAAGAATCTTCGAAATGATTGTTCCTCAGTAGTTGAGAACAACTGCATGCAGGCAAACTAATACAAACAGAGCCAATGGCTCATGTCGCAATAAGTGACTCACCAAAAAGGTACTGTCACTAGGCAAAAGAGATCTTATTAAAATATTTACACCTTTTAAGCTAGAACTTCATTTTGAAAGGAAACTATACTTTTCAACGTTATTCAATTTTCATAGCTTAATTTATTCATTATTTTAAGAAATTTAATGTTAAAAACAATTCTCTATCCAAAACTGTCAGAGTTGACATACAAATTTTGAATGTTGTTATATAACTAAACCACACATGGATCTTGAATTTTAGTAAGAACAGCATACAAATTCTTGTTCCACGGTCTAGGAGACTTAGTACATACCTTCTCTTTGCCTCAGCATTCACCTGTCAGTCCTAAATGTAGCTAGACGACTCAAAGAATTGTAAAATAATATTTGGAAAATATCTAGCATACATAATGCAGAGACGACATTTAAAAATACCGGTCTCCCTTTCTTCCCTTTTATTTAGTGTACTTTATTTCATAAATGCTAAACAAATTATGAGGTTTTCTCTATAAAGTCCAAAATAAGCGATCACTACCTTGCTTCTAAAAAAATAAAAATAGCATATATGGTAAGTAAAATGGGAGCTCAATTTACTGAAGTACTTTCATATACATGGTGGGATCTAAAAATACAGTGAATAATTAATTTTAGCTAAACCTGGTGGCACAGACCCGTAATCCCATCACTCTGGGAGGCTGAGGCAGAAAAACTGAGAGTTCAAGGCCCATGGTGACTTGGCGAGACGCTGGCTCAAAATGGAAAACAGAAATAGGCTGAAGATGTGGCTCAGTATGAGGGTCCGAGGTGACCGAACCTCCAGTTCCCCCCAAATTTTTAATTTAAAAATTATAGTAGAACACACACTGCTATTACTCACCCCCAAAATACAACACACTTACTTCATCATTTATGGCAATGTATTTTTTACTATAATACATATTTTAAATTTAAACATTCACTGTAGTATTTTTAGCACCCTTTATATGACTTGGTAACTGATCATTTTTTGTGAGTTACTAAATGTGTTGTGATTTTAACAGAATTATCATAAACATGCCCAAAATCTCTTTTTAAGTTTTTTCCACAGATATTAAACATCATAGCACCAAGGTGTGAATAATCAATTCAAAGAAACTGAATTCTAAGTTAGAATAATCAAAACGTGAATTTTGTATGAGGCTTGCATTTACTTGTAGCACCTTCCAAGCAGGCACTGAATGATTACCCCTTGACAAGTAACACCTGCAACTGCACTACAAAGCATCACCCATGCTTTCCCATGATACTCAGAGTTCTTCATCTAGTCATCTTTAAGTCACATTTTAAGAACAAAAATGTTATATAAGCAAGTGTTTCAGCTTGGATCTGAAGTGTCCCCTAAAAGGCTCATGTAGTTGGATATTGTGAACTACCTAAGATATCATGTACTTTTGGGGGGGAGGGGAGTCCTGGCTGAAAGGGGGTGCAACACTGGGCTTTGACCCAAAAGAGGTGGACTACCTGGAAGGGTCACTCTGCCCTTCCTCCCAGACTTGTCTTCCCATATGCCACATGCTTCCATTGTTGCCAGCCTCTCATGAGTAGACTGTATGAGACCTTCTGAAACTGTGAGCTAAAATAAACTTTTCCTCCCTTAAGTTGTAGATGTTGGGTATTCTGTCCCAGCAATGAGAAAGTAACTAAAACAGAAAGATCATACAAGTTAAATAAAACACAAGTATTTACTTGGCAATACAAACAGCTAGGTATCAATGAAAGTATCAAAAAGACAAGTCCACTTTCCCACTTCTCTCATAAGCTGAAAATATACATGAAATTAACTCTACTAAACAATAAAATCTGTAATGGCCTTCCTCCAGTTCTTACAAGATATACTTACCAAATAAATACAATACATAAATGTACTGAGCAGTATCTTTTTAAAATCTGTCAAAATTTGTCCAAAATTTTAAGTAAAATCAAAAATACAGGCACAACTTCACATGACTTCTGAAATAAGACTTTGGAACTTGTAAAACATACCCTAAATTATTTCCCCTGCCCATTCTAACAGTTTTGTTTTTGTAAGACTTGACATACAGAATACATTTGTTATGCATCAACAGTGAAAATTTAGTTCTTTAGTCAAGAAGCTCTACCTACTACTGTAGCATATGACTTACAATTTATTCTAAATGTAATGTTGTAATTTTGACATCTTTTGTGCAAAATGAAATTGCTTTTATAAATTAACCAACTACAACAGTCTTTTTAAAAAGTAAATCCACACCAGGGCTGAAATCAGATTACATGTTTGTCAAAGTAGTTGGTGGTATATGAGAATGATTTTCCTTAATGGTGCTGTCCATTGGTTCTTAATTTTGTATTGTCATGGTTTGGATCTGGAGCATCTCCCAAAAGCCTCATGTACCTATGGATACTGTATAGTGTTAGGAGGTAGGGCCTGTCTGAAGGGGCAGATGCTTGGGGCTTGACCTAAAGGGGAATGTGCTGGTTCCGCCATCCGCCCCCCACCCCCACTCCCTTAGTGTCAGTTCTGCCATGCTGCCATCAGGATCTCTGTCTCCTGGAGCACTGGCTCTGCCTGGCTCTGGCTTTAGCTGCGGCCCCACCATGTGATTCCACCATTTTCCATCCACCCACCTGTGAATGAACGTGACCTTCTAAAACTCTAAGATATATAGGTCTTTCCTCCTTAAAACTGTGGAAGTTGGGTACTGAGTCACAATGATGAAAAAGTAACTAAGGCATGTATCAATTATGGAAACAGGAAAAACAAGAATGAAGGATGAGAGAGAACCAACATGAATACACTGATGAATCAGACCCTTCGCCCTACCTTCTCAACTGACTCAAATACTATGGGTCCTCCTATTTCTACTATGAACCTCCTGATAAAACATGGGCAATACAGAGCACCCATGAAAACTAAAGTTTGTCATTAATATAATAACCAAGGCGACAAAAAGTTGCCACACTCACTGAACCATGATTCTTATATCTTGTGGAAAAGAAAATGGCAAGGTTTCTCTAAACGTACTTATACCTAGTCTCCACATATGCATACTGAGTGCTTTCAATGACAACAAAACTATAAGCACTAAATAAAATTTTAACTGGAACTGTATCCTTCCGACATACATATACACTGTTGTTTCCTCTCCTTGGCATGCCTCTTACAGTAAAGCCATTCTTTCCATCTTAAGGTAATAAAATATTAATGTAGTAAGATTTGTTTTTGTGAAAGCAGATGCCCCACAAAAGTATTTTCTCAAAGTACCAGGGTAAGAACGTGTAGATTTTCTCTGAAGTGTCACTCAACAAGCATGGTGGGTTGGACAGTGGCAATTATTATTTGTCTTATCATTTCTTTTTCATTTTAACTTTGGCACTATAGAAGGAAAACACTAAGACACTGCTGGAAATAATAATTTTCAAAATGTAAAATAAGAAGGTATCTAAAAAGCTGATATATTTTTATAGTTAATATCAGACAGTAGTTTATAGTTCATAGTTAATATCAGAGGGTAGAACTAAAGGTAAGAGTTAGTAAGAGATAAATTTTAGCTCAATTTTTAAAAGTTTATTACTAGAGCTACTCATAGCACTAGTCTTCTGTGAGTCACAGTCCTTTCCAGTAGAATTTAGATGATGATATGGCAAGGCTACGGTATAACTACATTAAACATGCAATTTCCAAGGACACTTCTATTTTATACTTGTTGTCCCAAAGACCAACCCAAGTCAGCATTTTCCTCACCTTTTCCACTCTACAATACATTCAAATTTGTTAAATAGTCAAGCCATAGACAATAGAATTTCTAACTTCACCAGGAAATTAGATAACAAAGGTTCCCCTCTAACTCTTTTAAGATACTGGCTAATAAAAACTTACAGCAGTCTCTGGTATTTAATGTCATTTTAACACAATACAGAGAAAAAAAACAGTCTTAAGTTTTAATATCACATAGCAGTCTAGCTACTCATCTAAATTACCCAAGAATTCATGAGCTACATCATCTGTACTCCTACATATTAGGTTACAAAGGTACTACTAAGAGATCTCCTTGATTGGCCTCAGTGGATAATGTCCTAAACTAAAAATTAAGAAAAAAAAAATGAAAAGAAAAAAGTTCCCACTAGACCACGCAGTTTAGCAAATGGAGCTAAATTTTCCACTAGGACAATTGAATTACAGCAGGTTTTGTTATATGCATACCCTAGTAAGCAAACAGACACAGTCTTCTCAAATTTAACTCTTTTCCAAGTCTCTGGTCCACTACACCTGCCCCTGTGTTTTCTGCTAATGGGAGCTATGACATGACAAAGCAAGCATACGAACAATTAGGGAACAAAAGCATAAACAGCAAGTGAGTACGAATGAAAAAACTACAAGGTAGCAAATCATGCTACTTCTCAGCTTCTTGTTTTGAATATGCACTGGAATTTACCATGGCTTTACACTTCATAATATAATGCAGGCATGTTTTCTGCTAGTAATAATATTTCTTGACTGTATGACAGAAGAAGTTAGTACTTTGTGGTGTTCCCCAAAGAGCCCCAGTGAGCTCCACTCAGTCACCTCAGCAAATACGTACAACTGCTTAAAATCTAAGGTCATCAGATACTTTTATCAAGACACAATGAAGCCGTCTTTTTAAAAAAACAGGCTTCGGTTTCATATTAAACACTACTGTTGTCTGCTCATGACACATTAAATGGAAAATAAACTGTAAAGGAGTGTAATACACAGTGTAGCTGACTTTTAAAAAATAATAAGTTGATGTTATACACAGGAAGAGTCAAATTTCCTGAAAATATACACAAATATAGATGATAGAGGAAGTTACATTCTCCTATACTATTTATTAAATTTTTAATAAAAAAATCAAATACAAAAATGTTAACATAAATACTGTTTTATGATTTTAAAAAGTTTAAAAACCTTTCTCCAACATAAACATGACATAAACCATGAAATACACCTCTTTAAGTTTGTACATATATGTAATTACTTCTACTGAAAATGATACAACCGGGAATTGTGTGTCAGTTAATCCCAATTATCAGTTTTACTGGATCAATGAATTCCTGGACAGGTGACTGGATCATGGGGTGCTCTATACTCTGATTTTCACAGCGGAGTATGCTCTGAGTGGGACCCAGAGGGAGGTTGCTCACTGCACAAGCAGCTCTGGAGGTACCTCTCAGGCAGGCACTCTTCTCCTGTGCCTGTGCCCTGGTAGCCCCACGTGAGTCGCTTTGCACCTCTGTGCCCTTTCACCAGATTTTTGCCTTGCAGCCATCTGATTATGGGCTAAACCTTCGGAAATTATGAGCCTAATTAAATAACTCCTCAAGTTACACGTCAGGTATTTATCCTAGAAATGGGAAAACTGACTAGAACAAATTGTAACTGAACCAAAAATAAATTGGAGGTGTAGGCTGCAAACTGGAGTTCCCAGAGAACCACCTCAGGCAAGATCATTAACTGGAATCCCAGTGATCAGCAGGGAGGTAAGAATACTTGCTCAGCCAGACCATCTCAGGCTATTTTGGCCCTTCTGTTTATGGCCAAATCTTTTCCCTGCCCTCCTAACATCCTGTGACAAATCTTCTGAAATATACAGAGCACAAATCCTAGCTTTCCACCAATCTGAGAGCTAAGAATGTCACCAGATAGCATCTAATGCTCCTGATTTCTCTCTGTATCACCCACCTGGTGCTTTCACAAAGTACTTTAAGAACACCATAGGTGACAACCTTCCTTTGTTCTATGGCTATAAAATTCTGTGAAAATGTTAAGAGCACAGGAACATATAATTCAGGGCTAGCTGAATCTATGCCCCCAGGCCATCGCCACTCCTATCTGGCTTTAGAATAAACTATTTCTTACTCTCTGAGATGAGGGCTTGTGTGTTAGATCTATGCAGCCCATGATTCTAGATACTCAAGAAGCTGGGCAGGATCTTACATTAGAGGTCACTTGTCTCCCAAATAGCAAGGGCCAGGAATTTCCCTCAGTCCTAGAGCCCCTGGGTTTTGTGAGGGAGGAGAGTGAGTTGTAGGCAAGGAGGGACATGGGTCTCCACAAAACAGAGAACTTACAAGACACAACTACTGACTGACTTACAAGATACCCAGAAGGGCAACACTGAAAGTAGTTACCAAGACAATAGGATGACAGAAATGGGGGGGAGGGAAGTCTCTGAAGCAGGAGCCTTAAACTGGTTTACAGGACAGCCCCTCACCCAGCTTATTACACAACATCCCCAGACTAGGAGTCAGCGGTTTCTTTCATTTCAGAATCTCTTCTCCATTCACTGGGAACTTTCTTTCCCTATTCCCAAAATCCTCACTAATAAAGGCAACTTTTTCACAACCTACCTCACTTCATCCACAATTTCATTACTCGGATTCATAGAGACCCAAACCCGGCACAGAGTGCCAATGGAACTGGGACCACGTAGTGAATCAGCCAGCTAGCAGCTTGATCCAATCCATTTCAGTGAGGGGAGGGTGGGGTACTCTTAGTAGAGAGCAACAATAACAAAACGTAGGAGCTTAGGGCAATCAGGCTAGAGGCAGACACCCCAGCCAGAACAAACCAGCAAATTATAGTGCAGGCACACAAACACCCCACAGCTGTATAACTTTTTATGTACTATCATCTGTAATGTATGAAGGTCACTGTTGACTCAGTGCCACCCTTGTGTAGAAAAACGCCTTTATCCTCCTGGAAGGGGCTCCAGAATAAAGCATGCCAACTCTCCCCACAGCTACTAATCTTTTCTTCTATTTTCTGGATCCGAGGACTTCTGAGTCCCTTGGGCCAGGTAGAACTCATACTTGACACTTTCTTTAAACATGCAAAGGAAGAGGCTGGGCCTCAAAATGCAGGCCTGTAATCCTATCTCTGTAGGAGGCAGAGGAAAGATCACAAATTCAAGACCAGCCTGGAAACTTAGCAACTTGGTGAGACTCTGCTCCAATTAAAACAAAAGGGGGACTGAGGGGGGCGGGGGGCGCGGAGGGGCAACATAATGCAAAGGCCCTGTATTCCATCCCCAGCACCACCAAAAATAAATGAAAAATTTAGGAGAAGGGATTATTTAATGCAGCAATGAAAGTGATTTAAAAATAGAAAATCAAAAACAAGTTGGGCTGGTAGTGAGGACCAGTAATCCTAACACAAAAACCACTTACTTTACTCAAATCTTAAGAAAATATGTACAAGTCTATACAATTGTGCCTCTTTATCAATACAATTAACTCAGCTTTTGTTTGTTTCTGTCAATGCTGTTTGGCACTGTGGATCAAACCCATACCTTTACACTGAGCTACATCCCCAACTTTTAAAAATAGAAACCACTGAAGGGGTTTCACTAAACTGTTACCAGTGTGGATTAAAACTTGCAATCTTAATGCCTCAGCCTCCCACAGTACTAGGAGTGATACAAGCAGGACAGTACTTTAAAAGAAAAGTTGCATTTTTCCTCTGGGGAGTGAGAAACAAAAATGATTTCTAGGTGCTCCACCCTACTCCCTTTTCTGGAAGCAAAAAAAAAAAAAAAAATCAGAAATATGAATATGCAGCTGCCTGCTGGAGAAAGAAAGGCAGCTTCTTTTTGGATCAAGGAGTCTACCTCAGGTTTCATTAACACCTGCAAGTGGTGTGAGGGTAGAAAACACAATGAAACCTCTGTAAATGTTGACAATCAGAAAACTTGCTAGCCAATAAAACTGTAAAATGTATTCTGTAACCTTAAATCTGTAATTCTTACTATCCTCTAGCACATGTCATAAAAGACTCTGATCTACAGAGGGAAGGTAGAGAGATGAGAAATAATGAATGGTCTCTTGATTTAGGTTACTGGTGAGCAAATGAAACCATGATGAAACTGGATTACAAGTATGCACCACCATGTTCAGCTACTAATACATTATTAACACTGTGCTCATCTCCGAGTCCTGGGAGTAAAGTGGTGGGGAAGATGAAGACATCTGAGTGTGTTAGAATGCAACCTTCTGATATTTGCTTTAACCAATCTCTGCTTTCCTCCACATATCTTCTCAAAATCTTCTAGTAGTAATCCTACAATCTAGCTCATACAAATTCAGCACAAAAGAACACATAATATATGCCATAAATATGTACCATCTTATCATGGAAAGATGTTCAGTACTACTTTTTTGGTTTCATGCCAGCATGTGTTAGATATAAGATATTTCAAGTTTACTTTTAAAAGATAGCATTTGTGAAATACGGTCACTCTCTTAATTCTTCACTGCTAAAACACAATATCAGATATCTACAACTTAAGGGAGGAAAGGTTTATTTTAGTTCACTGTGTCAGATCTCAGTTCAGTCTAGGGAAGTCAGTACTGGTGGGAAGGGTCTGGGGGAAAACAGCTTCTCATGGTATTAAAAGAGAAAGGATCAGCAGTTATAGAGAAGCTGGAGGAGGAGTATCTCCCTCTAGACCCTCTGAGACTTGCTGAACCCTCAGAAATCCACCTCCCCTGTCCAGGCTCCACCACCTAACAGCATGTGAAATCCACAGATAATCCACAATATCAAAATATATGAGGTTTCTGGAGGACATTCCAGATCCAATCATCATATTCTGCCCTCGATTCATGTCCACCTCCTTACGCAAAAAGCGTTTTAGTCCATCTCTAAGAGCTGCCAAAGCCTTCAGCACTGCTAAAAGTTCAAGTTCAAAGTCTCCCTTGAGACTCAAGACAAACTTAGCTTGTAAGCCCCTGTGAAAACAAAGAAAACTTAAATCACTTCCAATATATAATGGCATAGGAAAACAATCCTATTCCAAAAGGCAGGAATAGGAGGATAGAAAGCGATCAGACCAAAGCAAGACTAAAACCCAGCAGTGGAAACTGCAAATTCTGCAATTCTATTAAATCCTGTAACTAACTCTATGACCAGCAAAAGAACCTCACTCTGGTAAGATATAAGCTTCAAAAACCTTACGTGCCCCCACACCTATGACATTGCCTCTGGTTGCAAGGGTCATGGCTTTTCTTTTGGGCTCGTGACACTCACAGCATATGGCTTTCCTCTGCAGACAACTCATGTTCCTGGTATCTCCACTGCAGCTTGTTTCATGCACTTTTCTCTCAAGAGTACATTAGCTAGCATCCAAGGCCAGCTTCTAAAATTTGGGTGGAAGCCTCCATGACCCCACAACTCTTGCACTCTGAATGCCTTCAATACCACAATATGTGAGTGACAACATCTGCCACTTCTCAACCAATAGTCTGGCCCTCTTGAAGCATGACCCAAGAGACCATGAGTATTCAGAGGCCAATGTCCTTGGTAATTCACTTTCTTAGGTTGCCCTGCAGGACGCCCTAGTGCTTTCTTTTCAAAGCAAAGTCTTTTGCCTTTATATTCTCCAATGGGAAAAGGGTAGGGTCTTAAAGATCCCTAGGCTGCCATCAAGGCATCTTCCCTATAGTTCTAAAGCAGAGTACTCAACTTTTTTTTAAATAATAATCTTTTCGGCAACCATGCTTTTCTTTGCCACAACTACGTAGGCACCTTCTTTCTAGCAAAAACTGGAAACCTTTTACATCTTTTCATTTTGCTGTTTCCTCCTGGTTTTCAGTATAGAGCTAACTAAAAACAGGAAGCAGTACACAGGTGACAACCTGAAAAGAGGGCTGCCTTGACATTCCCTACACCAGAATAAGTAGACCGCCCTTAATCTTGGTTTCAGGCAGTCTCACAACAGAAGCAAAAGGGCCAACAAACACACTTTTTCCTGAAGCACACAGTATGCATGGTTTCTAGAAAAAATGCCAGCCAGTAAAGTCCTCATTCCCGTCTGAAACCTCTTGAGCCTGGCCTTTCTGACCCGCATATCTATCAACGCTCTGGTCTTCTGAGTTCAGACCAGAATCTTCCACCAAGTGTGGCTTATTAAGACTTTTCTAGCTGTCACCTCCAAACCTTTCAAACTCTTTCCACAAACCAATTCCAAAGGCTCCTAAAATACATGCTCAAGTCATGTCATTATCAAAAGCCCCACTTCTCTGTTACCTATTTCTTAGTTACTTTTTCGTTGCTGAAACACAACATCTGACACCTACAATTTAAGGGAGGAAAGGTTTATTTTAGCTAACAGCTTCATGAAGTCTCAATCTATTCAAGGGTGGCTGGAAAAGGTAGGAAAAGAGCTTCTCATGGCATAGCAAGAGGAAGGATCAATGTTCGTGAAAATGGTGGGCACAAGTATTATCTCCCATACCACTGCCTCATCACCTGCAATACCCTCAAGTAATCCACTTCTCCTATCCAGTCCTCACCTCCTAACAGCTTGTGAAATCCACAGATAATTCACAACATCCAAATACATGAAGCTTTTGGGAGACATTTCAGATTAAATCCTTAATATTCACTAAACTTGGACTTTTTAATCCTCAGTATGATATACTATTTCATCAAGGCAAACAGTTTTTTGAGATATATTTGTGACTACACTGCAGCTTTAAACAATTAATGTAGGTAGGTAACTCTTTCCCTAGTATCTTTTCCATTACAAATTTCACAGGATTAGCCAGGCATGGTTACAAACTCCTATAATTTCCGCACTCTAAGAGGCTAAGGCAGAAGGATCACAAACTTCCGCCCAATGTAGACAAGTTAGCAACTTACCAAGACCCCATCTCAACCTAAAAACTAAAACGGGCTTGGCATTTTGCTCAGCAAATTAATTCTGTGTTCAATCCTCAGTACTGCAAATAAATCAATTTTTAAAAGTTTCTTAGAATATGAATAGTAATTAACCCACCACACTCCAGAACTAGGCACTGACTATCTACATCAGAGGGCATACTCCTTGGCACAGAAAGGGACTCCCATCTACATCTACCCTCTGGGCTGGGTATTTGGGTTAAAGACAGGCACAAAGATAACAGGCCAAGATGATTCAATCAGAGAATGCTCCAAAGTATGTAACTAAAGACAAGAAAAGACGGAAAGCTGAAAAGTGAAGAGCCATGCCCTTCTCACTAACAAAACACCAAGACACTTTTTAGTATTCGTGAAAATTAACATAGCTAGTTTCCAAGCCAAACTTGCCTTCCATCAAATAATATTTTATTAGAAATAATAATGCAGAGCATCAAGTAGCTTGGGAATCAAACTTGAGAAACTCAGATTCAGAAACTACCTTGATGTATTTTTTTAAAGCAGAAGAGAAGTTAAATGATAATGTTTGAATTCACAGAACAATTTAATCCTGCGTCTTCAAAATATTCCAATGTTTTTACACGCCAACAAACTGACATTTTATCTAACACCAGCACTTGTAATACAATGATAATAGCAATTTGTAATAAAAGGTTTTATTCCTTTCCTGTTCCTTTAATCAAATTAAATAAAACCATCCTGACAGATTCTCCAGAAAGTTTATGATTTTCACGTACTAAAAATAAATCAGCAAATATGGTAATTGTCAAAGTTTAAAAACTAAAATTGCCTGTAAAGTATACTTTATAGCACAATACTGAGATCTCAAACATTAAAGCATAGTAAATCTATCAAAATACATAGATATAACAGGTCTTTGACTAAACCCCCTTTTAGCAATCAGAATCTGATGACTCAAGAAATTTTAAAAAGCAAAATGAGGCATAAAACTGAGACCTAGAAAGACCTAGAAAGCTCTTATTTCAACCACTTCCTTCCAAGAAATAACCAGTTGTAAATTTCCATTACTCCATGAGGCCCTGGGGGGATTAGGGATTCTGGCTTGAGTGTGATTCTGCCTCCCCAGACAGACAATAAATCTCTGGAACTTAGAAAGTATGCTTTGTTCATCACAGTGTACTCTAAAATCAGTAGTGAAGTTCAGGGCAGAGAATATCCTGTATATTACATTCACCATCCTCTAAGCCTCCTAGAAGTTATTCTATCACCAAATGGCTTACTCAAGTAATGACTACCATATGTGTTAAACATATCAAGACAAAGTATCATACCTCATATATATCTGTTAGTCCTACAGCACTTTACACATACTGGTAACTCGAAACATTTAACTACTCGACTGTTACAAGGTTACCAAACTGAACTGCAGTCCCCCAGGTGACTGAATACATGTGTCTTACTAAACAAGAATATGTATTCCTATCACCCAAGTCTTTAAAAGAACTATAGTAGAGATGACTATGTTTACCACAGCTGGGCAAGACAGGTAGTAGTTAAGAATGTCAAAAAATAACAATAAAAATTACAAGCATCTCACCCTCTCCCGTAACAAAATCAGACAGTAGCTTAAGGTCTGCCAACCTCAGAAGTTACGGAGAGAAAAAGAGAACACATAGAATGTTAAGACTTAGCTAAAGAAACAAAAGAAAACACAACAAAATGGAAGACTGATTCAAAATATAAAACATCCAAACATCTACCTTCTCCACAGTAGAGAACCATCTTGTACATTCTTTTCTGTACTTCTCCTTGTACTTCAAATGCTTCCTGGTTTTAATGTTTAAACTTAAAAAAAAAAAACTAAGTCAGTCATCTTATCTTCCATGGATAAAGTCAAGAAAGACATTTTCAAACATGAAAAGAACTCAGGCAACACAAGGTACCCATATATTCTTAAAATAAGATTACTACAAGATAAAACTCAGGCATTAAAAAGTTAAAAAGCACAGCAACAGAAAAGCCTAGGCTTAAGATGACAGTAATGCACTAAATCCATTTAAATACAGAACTAAGCCTAATTCTATAGCTAAAGGCTAAGTAATTTCTGGTAAGCAGAAAGCAAATGTTATTTAACTTTAAAAAGTAAAAATATGAATTCGTCAAAAAGGCAGACAAGTAACAGAGATACTCCACATCTTCTCTGGGTCTCACTTAAAAATTTGAGGTTATAATTAAAAACTGCATGTTCAACCTGGCTAGGTGAGGAAGGAGCACCCCAACAATTGAAAGGAGGCCAGAGGAAGATCAGAAATCCCGAACACACACACCGGAAATGAAAGAAAACAGCAGTCCAGGAAGCTGCCCCAGGCTGACAGAGAGGCCCTGAGACACCAGCATCTGCAGACAGAGGAAAGTCCAGAGCCTAGAACCTCTGACCCAAGTAAGTGTGCATGCAGGAGAGTGGGAATTGACAGTAGCTGGTAACACCAACCTCCAAAAAACAAAACGGTAGGTAACGCGAACTGCAAATGCGAAGTGAGCTTCCCCTAGAAAAGGCCTCCCAGAGCAGAGACCAGACACAGCGCTCAGCAACCTAACAGGCAGTAATATAAAAGCCTACGACTAAACTGCTTATAGAGTACAAACAGGCTCAGAGGACCACAACAGGCTTTCTGGGATGACTCTTCAACAGTGTCTAGGAAGAAATCTGGTACAAGAAAAAGCTGCTGCCATCGACTCCCTGAATGCCTTGGTTGTATTGGGAGTACGTCTGAGGGTGCAGAGCCCCACCGTTGGGGAGAGAAGCCAGGACAGGTGGGAGAGCTCTGCTGAGGGGGATGGGTGTGATCTCCCTCACTGCCTACTCCAAGCGCAGAACTCAGATGAGTTTCAGCTCTTCACACACACCCTCAAACCTCAAATCAAAGCTAAACAAATATAAAAATTTAAGCTCCTACCCCAGCCAGGAGAAGACTGATAGAGAAAGCCCCTGAGTATTGATAATGAGGCTTAGGGCAATGGAAAGGTAGGAAAGAGTAAGGGAGAGAGAGGAAAAGAAGAAAAAAACAAACAAAACCTACTATGAAGATGTAGTTAAAATCAGGGAACCTATTCAGTTGTATGAAAAAAAATATAAGGACAACCACATATAGAAAGAAGAAAAAGAAAAGGGAAAAAAAGTAAAAGAAAAAATAAAGAATACACGACAAAAATGAAAGCAAACTGTTACACAAAGGAAAAGCCAAAGAGCGAATTGACCAACTAACAACAAACACCACTACGCCATACAGCTATCAAACAACCTAACTGAATATTTAAAAAAGAGTGAGTGAGTGTGTGTGTGTGTATCCCATGATTTTATTATGGAGTTGGTTTCAGTTGCTTCTGCCTGGCTTAATCCAGTGGGATTAGCTGGGAGCAGGCTGGTATACGTGGCTCCACCTTCACAGGCTCACACTGCTGTACGGATGGGAGGGCCTCACGGGTACTTATTTTTACCTCTACTCCTTAGATTATGTTACAGTTTCCAGATGTATTTTTTAATTTTTTTAAGGATAGCTGTTCCAGGGCTCCTTCTCCGCTGCCATCTTGACCCCATCTTGATCAGAACTCCCTTATTCCAATTTCTAAATTGACTTTTACAAGCAAGCACTTCTTAAAGAATCAGACCTGGAGTTCGGTCATTCTTTAAGATTTTTTCTTTTGTAATTAAATTCAAACAAGATTATCTTTCAGATTTTTATTTAATAGCACAAATAGTATTATTCCAGATTTAATGAATTATTCCTATGAATCTGTACATAGTAAGACATTCAAACATTAACAAATTATTTCTGGTTGATAAAATCTGCATATTTAGATTGAATGTTTCTTTGTATTTATACTGTCTATATTTTAAAATAATTACATATCACTGTCATAAAAATAAAAAGATCATTACTAAAATACAGACTTCATCCTAAAAATTCTCATTTTAAGTCTATACACTATAGAATTTACTAAAGACTTAAACCAAGGCACCATTATTGATCATACTACAATACAAAGCAAGAAAAAGCTTATTTAACCAAAACAGAATAAACATGCTATATCAGTGTAACAGAACACCATATAACCATTTAAGAGTGTTTGGGAAGAATATTTAACAGTATAAAGAAACTTCCCTTCTCATGATAAGGTATAAGAAGTAACAAAACTTTCCAGTGGGTGAATGAGTCATACATTAGTTTTCAGTAATAGAGAAAAAGTTAAGTTTCAAAAATGACTGTTAACAGCCCAAGTAGCATGATTACTTACAAGTACCTATTCAATATTTTTCTCTGATTTTCTGGTAAATAGATAAAAGTAAGGAACACTTTTTTCTTGTTCTTAACAGGACAGAACATCTGTGCCTGAAGAAATAATAAGTTTCTGTAATTTCAAAAACTGACATCTGTGGATTGCGGACACAGATTAGTGGTAGATCAGTTGCTTATTGGCACGTGCACGGCCTGCATTTCAATTCCTAGCAACATGAAAGCAAACCAAAAGCTAGAAAAAAAAATTCAGTTACAAGAATACTCTCATTTGTAAAATTTCTCAGTGATGATGAACAAGATCATGAGATTCTACCTACATTCACCCAATAAGCTTTCATAATAAAAGTAATCTTCACAAGAAAAAAGTCAGGTACGTAAACCCAAATACGATTTTTTATTCTGATCGATCACTGAACAGCACCAATACATAATGTATTTTCAGTGTCAGGCAGATAGATAAACACTGCGGGCCTAAGGGTAAAATGGGATCAAAAATAGCATGCTTTGCCAATTATTTTTTTTAAAAAGAAAGAAAACTGCAGCGTATAATACATTTAAAATTTCTTGTGAAGTCTCAGACGCAAAGACACTGGTCCTCTATTTCTAGGATAAAATATACAGCATTCCTGTTTCCCACAGCCTACAGCCCAATGATCTCAGAAAAGAAATGTTCCTTAAAGAACCTCAAAGCCTGGGTTTAAATTAAAGAGTTATCTTTTATAAATTCCTTTCCTAGGCTTGAACATAACTAAAGCCCCAGAGGGAACAGTGACCACCTAAAAGAACAGAAAAATATTTTGCAATTACAAAGTTAACTAATAATTAAAATATCAATAAGCATCATATTACTTCAGGTCCCTAAACCCCTTAGTCAAGAGATGTCCAACCTCTCATACAATACAGCAGCTTAATGGTACTGCCCACGTTCTCTTCGCTTGAAAGTGCAACTATTTTACAGTAAGTTGTACCTGTACTTCTGCACAAGCGCCATGGGTCTTGAGTGAGTTCTTTCAAGGGTACAAGTACACAAGAAGCCAGATCCTAGCAACAGTAGGACCCAGCTTCCAGGTGCATCAGTATGTATCCATTTTGGCATGATAATTTTCTAATGAAACTCAGTTTAATGATCAAAAGAATTCACAAAGGTTTTTTACATCTCTCCTACCAATGACAAAATTGATCCCCTGTGATGCCCTTTTTCCAGAACTGTACTATATTAACCACACTGTTTATTTGCCCACATAATCTAAAAAGGCATTATTTTCATAGTATTGGACATGTGAGAAGTATACTACAAAATAATCGACTTTACCCTTTCTACAACAGTATTGTAAAAGGCTAAAGATTAGAAAATTGATCCAGACAAAAAAGACTAAGACTCAGTAACTAAGTATATGTCTAATGATAAATTAGATCCCAACTAAAACAAAAAGAATTTTTATTTACATAGCAGAAAAAGCAGTGTTTGTAAATTATAGTACAGTATATGCATTTTAAAAATCATACTATACATAAGAGAATTTTTTCAGAATATACACATTCAAACATTTAGATGAAAGGCAATACCACACCAACTTAAGTTCAAATGTTCTGGAAAAAAAATGTGTACAATGCATACATACATATAAAGAGAATTATCACAAAGGAAATATGGTAAAATGTGATAATATGGAAAAACTGAGTGAAGGAAACACAGGAATTGTGCAAAGTTTTTATCCACATATTTTTAGAGATCTAAAATTATTTTTAATAAGGGGTTAGGGATATAGATCAATGTTAAAGTGCTTACCTAGCAAGTTCAAGGCTTTGGGTTCAACTGCCCAACAGGGTGACACACACTTGTAATCCCAGCACTCAGAAGGCTGAGACAAGAAGATTACCATGTGTTTGAGACCAGCCCGGGCTACTCAGTGAGCTCAGGACTAGCCTGCTCTACAGAACAAGACCCTGTTACAAAAGTTAATAAATAGAAAGGAACCCAGGCCCTAGGCTTTAATGTCTGGGGTCTTCACAAAATCTTTGTGTGTGGGGGTGTGTGTGCACACCCACACACACATTATTTTAAAACAAGGTTTTTAAAAATGATAATAAAAAATGTTCTATAAAAATCCATTTAAAAATTTACAATTCTGCTCCTTCCAATTTCTACTCTATTTCTAAAAACTTAATATAATCATAAACTCAACCACTTTACAAAATAATCTCTTCACATTCAATGGAAACCTGCCAGTGTCTGAAGGATGGCACTGCATCCCTCGAAGTCCTATCAAATAGCCATGTTAATCCTCCAATTCTTCTCTCTAATCTGGCAACAAAAAAGAGAACATTTTCTTGGATGTTATCAACTGCAGATCACAATCCTCCCTTCCAGTTCACACTGTCTATATGGCCTGTCAACACCTTTCTCACCACTCTTGTCAGTAATATTCGTAAGCATCTAAGTCACTCCGACTAAAAGGAGACTAACAAGCCAACTCTCGACCCGCAAAATGAACCCCTTTAAATCTTTAATAGAAAACAGCTGAACTATGTCAGTATCTCAGCTATAAAACAAAATACACTGACAACTGAAGTTGAATGTCCAGTAATCACCTCCATTCTCTATAACCCTGGCGGCCTCCTTGAATCCATCATTTATCAAGAGAAGTACATGGCAAAAATATTAAATTTATAAATCCTGGTTTCCGATACTAACTTCCGAGTCCTGACCTTTCTTCTTTCTAATGAGTCTATTCTCTGTGTCCTTCCTTTATTGCCGCCTAATTTCAGCTTCTACACTATGTAGTCCAAATAATAAAATGAAAAACCTACAAGACACCACCACCAATTCCCTATTTCTTTGATCCTCAGCCACAAATGTCCCACCGAGATCCAATGTGAGATAAGCCTGTCTGCTTTGGTCAGCTGGAAGAAGAAAAACAGATCAGACAACTATAGATGGGTGCAAGTGGATTACCAATCCCAGGAGGTCTGTGACAAGCAGCCATCTCCAGGCTGGTGTTTCAACTTGGCTTCTAGGCTTTCAAACAGAAACTCTTTCAGCTTCTCTCTCCTGCAGTTCACTCTAAACTTAGCATTATGGCATCCATCCTAACTTAGATTCTTCACTCCCAAATGCCAGGGAAATTTACTGAGAAGACTCTGCCTCCCAAAAGAGGCTTTTCCTTTCAATTCTATCTCTTCCTTTTCTATAATGACTTCTTTCTCTCTACCCACAAGCACATTTCACTCACACCATACTTAAAAAAGAAAAACCTGCTATCAGCTAAAAATAAGTTTTTCAACTGTTTTCCGGATTATTTACACCTCTCTCTTCTTTCCCTCAGTGACAAATACCCCAAAAAGGAACAAAGAGAAGGAGCAAAGGAAAGAAAGAAAAAAGCCACCCATCTACTTTCATTGCGTGCACTTCTAATTCTCATTTTCTCAATCAATTACCATTGGGTTTTCACTCAGATTGATAAGTCTTTTCAGGGTTTAAAAAAAAAAATCCTTCAGTCCTCAGTGTAGCTAAATCTTCCATATATTAACACACGTGAATGCACTTTTAGTTAGGCTTTCTTGGGCTTTTTTTTTTTTTTTTTTTTTTTTTTGAGAAAGGGTCTCGCTTTGTAATCCAGGCTGGTCCTGAACCCACTATGGAGCCCAGGCTGGCCTTGGACTCAGGGCAATCCTCCTGCCTCAGCCTCCCAAGGGCTGGGATTATAGGTGTGTGCCACCATGCCTGGCTAATGTGGTGCTGGGGACCCAAAGTCAGGTACTTAGCACTTCGCTTAGGGCTTGCCAGTCAAGCACTTTAACCACTGAGCCATTCCTCCAGCCCCTTTCTTGGGCTTTTTTGAAAGAGTCGCCTTCTGTTGCTGGGTTGGCCTAAAACAACTTTCTGCCTCACCTTCCCAAGTAGCTGGGATTATAGGAGTGACCACTACTCTAATTAGATTTTTCTTCCAGAGCTGCTGCATTTATTCTGATTTTATTCTTATCTCTGGCCATTAATTTGGCTGTTTTTATTCTTTTACTCTGAGAATTTAAAGACATTACCTGTAACTATTCAGAGCAATAGACACTGTGTGACACAAAGGGATGGGACTGAAACTAAACTACCTGTGATGCTTTGCTTTAAAAACACTTGCAGGGGCATTAAGGCAACTAATTCTGTGCAATACTATTAGGTTACTGTTGTAAGTACTCAGTGGGTATTTGAAATTTACCATGATACACTATCTTATTTGATTTCATGTTTTTAAGAAGATGTAGTATATAGTAAATGCATAAACTAAGAACATGATTTGATGCTGGCCACAGCTCTAAAAATATATTATAGATCTACACCTACTAGCTAGATAGTGCTGTCTGTATTATTAATGTCTCTGAGCCTGATTTTATTTCTGTGATTAGGGCATTTTCATTCAATTAGTCATTGATCACTCATTCAACCAACACTTGCTAAATCTTAATATATTCCAGGTATAATACAGGGTTCATAAAAGAGGTACAAATCCCATCACATCAATCCCTACAATTGTAGTTTCTAATATCTAGGAGCTTTCAGTGATTAAAGTCCTTTCAGTGATTAAAGTGCTTGCCTAGTAAGCTCAAGGCCCTGAGTTCATTCCCCAGCACAAATAGCTGGGTGTGGTGGTACACGCCTGTAATTCCAGCACTGGAGGCTGAGGCCAGAGAATGGCCTTGTGTTCGAGGGCAGACTGGACTACACAGTGAGCTCAGGACCAGCCTGAACTACAGAGTCAGAGCCCTATTATAAAAAGGGCTACAGGGAGAAGAATGACAGAAAATAGAAGTTGGCATATTCTATCATAGCTAAAGCAAGGATTTAAGACCAGTAAAGTCCAGAATTCAAATATCAACTTCCATCATAGAAAGCTTCATTTTCTCTCAACACACACAAAGAAGAAACTATGAAAAGATTCAAGCAAAATTAACATGGCACTGACTACTAGCACATGTTGTTGATGATTCATGCAGGAAGCAGCAAATGTCAAAGAATCACCACATATCATAGTTAAATGTTGATCTACCAAGTGTTACAAGCCAAAGGGGAAACAAACTTGGCTGAACTGGCAGATGAACCTACACACACGAGGTAACTTCAGAATATCAGAAGACAACACACAAATAATCTTTAATTCTGATTAGCAACCATGTACCCTTATACAGATTTATTGTATAACACTTTTTACAATTAAGAGCTCATTTTCTAGAGATCCAGGTTCATAACAGAAGTTAGCCTATCGCACAGAGACCTCCCATATAAATCCAGCCTCACACAAGCCAGGCTTCCTCCAATATTAATCTCTCTCCCCAAAGTGGTACATCTGTCACAGCTGATGAAACTACAGTGATACATTATCATCATACCAGATCCACAGTTCACATTAGGGTGCATTTTTGGTTGATCCTGGCTTCTGAAATTGTACTGATATCTATCCATCTTGGGAGAATAAGAGCAATTTCACTACCCTAAAAGTCCTCTGTGCTCCACACACTTATTCCTCCTCCCCCACAAACACCTGGTAACCACTGATCCTTTTACAGCCTCCCAGTCCTGCTTCCAGAATGGCATTTAGTTAGAATCATATAGTACATAGACTCGTCGGACTTACTTTTCACTTAGTAAATTTCTTCCATGTCATTTAAGGTTCAGGTAGCTCATTAACCCTTAGATCTGAATAATACTCCATTGTCTGGATGTATTACAGTGCACCCATTCACCTAGTGAAGCACATCTTGGTTGCTTCACAATTTGGGTAATAATGAACATAACTGCTATAAATTGGTATATATATGTTTTCATGTGGACCACAAGTTTCACCTCCTTTGGATAAGTAAATACCAAAGAGTGTGACTGACAAGTTGCATGGCAAGAGTATATTTAACCATGTGAAAAACCACCAAATTACCTTCCAAAACAGCTGGGCCATTCTGCATTCCATCTAACAGCTCCTCTTGTGTTACACCCTCACCCTCACCAGCTTCTGCTGTGACCATCAGTGCTCTGGATTTGGGCTGCTTTAACAGATGTGTAGCGCTGAAGAAGAGCTGCATTTCAGTATGATGTAACGCATCTCTGCATGTGCTTACCTGCCATTGTGCACCTTCCTGGTGCAGTCTGATAAGGTGTTTGGTCATTCTGTTGTGGTTGTTGTTGCCGCTATTTCCTGAAACCTGGTCTTGCTATGTTTTCCAAGATGTCTTTGAATTCCTGGACTCAAACAACCTTCCTGCCTCAGCCTCCTGAATAGAACCCAGATGGCTCATTCTTTAAAATGATTGTGTTTTTTAACAATCAAAATTTTAAGAGTTTTTGAGTAAATTGGATAGCAGTCCTTCATCACACATGCTTTTGTGAATACTGTCCCTCCGTCTACAACTTCTCTCTTTATTACTTCAGCAGTCTCTTCCACAGAGCAGAAATTTTAATTTCCACATCTTTTGAGAATTATGCTTTTAATATTGTGTATAAAAAGTCATCTCCAAACTCAAGATTTTTTTCCTGCTACTAGTAGAAGTTTGATAGTTTTGCCCTTTACACTTATGTCTATGACCCATTTTGAGCTAATTTTTCAAAAATCACTGGAGGATTTTCAAAGAACAACAGATACACAGAAAACTACCACAGAACTCAAGCAACTCCATGAAGCATTTAAGAGTTTATATGAAATACATCAGAGTAATTGACTCTGTGATGAATCAATATTTAAGTCATAAAATATAAATACTAATCACTGACTTAGACAAAACATAAGTCATTTTCATATATTTCATCCTCACAATAATGCTGAGATATGTAGCTCTGTCTTTAATTTACAAATGAGAAAACCATGGCACAGAGTAACTGACCCCAAATCACAGGGCTTTTAAGTAATAGGTCAAGATTTAAACCCAAAAGATGGAACCACAGAGACCACAATCTAGAAAAAGAAATCAGAATACCTAAGAAAGTGAAGTAAAATTAATGAATCTGCAAGTAGACAGTCAGGCCTTTTTGCGCCCTGCTTTTGGGTTTCATTTTGCTGTTGTTGTTCAATAGTGTTTTGTTTTTTTTCTGAGACAGGGTCTCCCTACATTGCCTAGGCTGGGTTCAAACTTGCAATCCACTAAAATCAGCCTCCCAGACTTCTGGAAAGACTTGACATACAAAAAATGGAAAAAGAAGTTTACCATTATGTTCCCTATGTCTTCATCATCATCATGACGAAAATAGTTAACTATAATCAAAACTCTATTTCTCAGGATCTGGGATGTATTTTAACTCTTGATATGTTTACAAGTAATAAAATTTATCCTCCAAGTTTTGTTACACACCTTCTATAAAATGAGAAGACTTAAGTACACGTCACTACTGCCTCTCCTGCTTCCACAGTAGGTACAATCTTGCTCTTTTCACGGGTAAACCTAATGATCTAACCATTACATTTTCATTTAAAAGATAAACTAGCAAAACTCTAAAAGTGCTCCGATATGTTCTTTTATGGTTATGAAAAATACTAATAATAGGTAGTGTACTTTTCAAGCACAGAATTCTGTTAGTACTATATATCACTTCATAAACAAAAAAAAACCTGTTTGCCTCCACATATACACTTGGAAGCACACTTGGAAAGGCACTGTATGTATTTGGCTCCTGCAATTAAAAGCTCCAGAAAAACAGAATACATTTTTGCAAGCAAGGCAGATCTAAGTCCTACTTCTCACTGACTTCACAGTGGAGTGGGGAGATACACATCATGCAATAAGGGCAACAAAAAACAACAGTGCACCAAGTTAAAAGCACGCAAAGAACTTTTAAATAAAAAGTAAAAAACAAGAGTACAAAGGTAGAAAGGTGGGGGTAAGTTCTCCGGAGAAAATTACATCTAAACACACAGAAAGAAAAAACTGTAAATCAGTCATACAAGGAGAGAGAAAAAAAGAGGAATAGTATGTTCAAAAGTCAGAAAGGAAAAGAGAGAACATGGTTTAGTAGTGTTTGAGAAAGCAGAGAACAAGAGTATTATCATTCAAAACAAACTAAGCTGAGATGAGACATGTAGAGGCTCATGTTACTCTCCAAAGGTAAAAAACAAGAACTTTCAAGTTTCTATTTCTATTTCAAGATCCTTTCCCTTTTGGGAAAAATCACACAAAACATCATCTCATCTAGACAAAAGACCTCCAGACGAAAAATATTCTTCCAAAATTGTCACTATTAGATTTCTTCATTCCACTAACCAATAGGCTACATGCCCTACATGCCCTAAGACTCCAAAACTAAGCGTTTAAAACTATCATATTAAAAAAAAAACCTCTCACATGATAAACTCCAGTATATCTCCTTATGTTCAAAGATTCTGTCCAAAGAGCACATTTTTTTTGCATATGTTATGGGTTATTCTGGAAAACATTGGCAAGCCAAAACACATTCCTAGACTTTTAAGGTATTAAACCTGTTCATGTTCAAACAAATCTTATATATAATATGCAAGTCAAACCCTGAAATAGCCAAATAGTAAATCTTAAGCTACTGCAGCATTTCTCAACTTGCGGTTGGCATGTCTTTAACAAGAATTTTATCCACACCTTAATTCCAGCTCAACGATCAACTATTGAAAGAACACATAACAACAACATGGCTTGAAAACAGATATAACAATGATTTACAATCACACGGTTGGTAGGCAGCCTTAATCACAATGAGCTCTTCAATAAATTCATATATAACAAATGTCAGTAGAAATGTGTTTTACAGTTACTTAAATTCAAGTCAGAACTAGACATATAGAATTTCTAAAATAACATATCAGAGCTGGTGGCACAGCACAAAGGTGAGAGCACTTACTTAGCAAGCACAATGCCTAAGGGTTTAACTCCCTAAGACTACATAAACTGGATGTACACACCTGTAATTCCAGCACTCAGGAGGATGAAGCAGGAGGACTGCTTTGAGTTTAAGAACCAGCCTAGGCTATATACAAAGTGAGACCCTGCCTCAAAACTAATTAATTAATTTAAAATTAAAAATAACATGTCAAAACACATAACATTTAGGCAGTGTTTTAGAATATAGGTCAGATAGTAAGAAAATAATAAAATAATAAACACAGTTGCCAAATAATCAACATAAAACACGTGAGGAAAATCAAAGCAGTACTTAGAGTTCCATATCAGTGAAGGTAGAAAGCGGGACCGTGCATAACAGCTTCGTGCATGTGAAGTCACAGAGGAATTCTAGAGAGCACCACTAATGCATAAAAGCTACCACCTGTAACACCACCTCAGCCCAAATCACAAAAGCAATGATAAAACAAAAGTAAAAGAGCTAGCAACAGTCTTTCACTCATTTTTACTGACTGGCTAACATAATCCAGATAGATCAGTGAACAAAACGGACTAAAAATGGCTTAGCTTGAAGGAAAGATGAGAGACAAAAATTAAATGAGCAAAAGATTTGAAAAATCTGATGATGATGAGAACTCTGGATAAAAACTGAATCAGAGAATGAGGGACAGGTAGCACTGTAAGAGGAGTATGGCGGTTTACATGGAGTGGTCAACAAACGCTCAACGAAATGACAACTCAGACAAAATTAAAATTATACCAGACTTGAGAAACCTGTCTTTGTTATTCTACAAGGATTTTTATACTCCATTCCACTACACACTGTCTCTACTCCATTTCTACAGGCAAACTAAGTGTTTATCTGACTGCCAGGTACAAGTAACGGATGCATAGCAACCTCACGGCATTGCTAAGAATTTATTTAGACACTAGCAAAATAAAAAATAACTTCTTAAAAGTATTTGATAGACCAAAGCTTCAGGCCTATAAAAGCGCACATTCCTGTATCACCTAAATAAGAGTGGACAAACTGCAGCCATCCAGTCAAATCCATCCTACTGTTTTTGTAAATAAAGTATACTGCAACATAGCCATATTCATTTGTTTTCATCTTCAGTATAGATACAGCACAGTACAATGGCAATGTGAGTAGCTGTGAGAGAAATCATATGGCCTATAAAGCCTAAGATATTTATTATCTTGGCTCTGTACAGAAAAAGTTGTCTAACTCCTGGTTTACTAACTCACTCACCATGGCCTCTCTAAGAACTGCTTTAGGACCTTCTATATGAGCATGTGAAAACCACAGTTACACATAACCATACATTAGCTATATGGTTCCAGTGCTCAACTTAAAACTGTGGCTGATAGAAAAAATTTCTCAGTAATTCTCTCTTTGAATATTAGTTTTCTAAGTTATCATTTAGATCTAGAATGTTCCTCAAAAGTCTTGTTTCAAAGGCAAATCAGTCATGGGGATTAATCCACTGATTTCTTGGGCTATTAAGAAGCTGGGCCTGATTAAATCACTGGGGTATTACCTGGAAGGATGTACACCAGCCACACCCCTCCTCCCTCTTTCTCTGTCTCTCTCTGCTTCCTGTCGTGCCTTGCTATGACAGCTTCTCCCCATTTAGACTCTCTGCCAAGTCCTCCACCCTTGCTGACCAACCATGAATGGACTGAGACCTCCTGAAACTATCATCTAAAATAAACCTTCCCTCCCTTTTATGGGCGTCAGGCACTGTGTCCCTGTGATGAGGTAATGACTAAGAAATAAATGAACTACAAATGGGTTCTGAAAGAGCAATGCCAGGGATTTGACACCTCAGCTATCTTTTAGCTACCCTAGAAAGGGTTCTTAATCAGACTCCTAGCTTGGCGTGGCCTCACCATCTGCTCACATATAAGGGCAGGTCAACACAGTGGCTATCTCCATCTCAGGCTGGCATCACCTGGGCACATTCACCGACAAATCAGAGAAACCTCTTTCCTATGGCTGATACAGGTATTGAGTGGCACAGAAACTGCGATCCCTTGGAAGTCATCTTTCTACTGAGAGCTGGAACAGGAGACTCTGGAAAGGGGAAACTGACAGAGTCCTACATTTTCATTTGGCACTGGGTCTTCCAAATTATGTTGTTGGGCTTAATTGTTTCATGAAACAAAAATTAAGAACTCAAGTAATAAATAAATATTCCATTATTTTATCCCAGCCAGCACACAAGTTATATCTCTTTTGTCCCTTTTCACTGTAAGCTATTCTCTTCCCCTTGCTGCAGCAGCATGACTTTCTTCCTACTTCTTATACTAAGGATGAGAAATCTTTTTTCTGCAAAGGTCCACTGGGATATTTATGACATCATCTGCAAACCATAGAAAGATTATCCTGTTATATTTGGTAAAACATTTTATTAAGCTTAATGTGACAGTTGCCTTGGATAGGATGGACCACACCATCAGTAGACTGGACATCCCCAAAACATGCAGATTAACCAACAGATATTTCTACCACAAGGTATTACCACATCTGCAATGCCTATGTAGGACAAGCAGACTTTCACATTCCAATTAGGTTTTAGCCTGACTGCCACACCTTCCAAGTAGATGCAGTCTTGCACTGACACCTATCTAGTGACTGATCCCAAAATAAACCATCAATTCCTTCCCTCCATATAACTACAGCACTCTTCCTCACTGAGAAATGGAATTTATTCCTTTTCCCTTTAAATTTGAACTGGTCTTAACAATTACTTTGACCAACAAGATACAGTAGAAATGTTATTCTGAACTTTCAAGCCCAAATCTCAAGAAAGAATTATGGCAACTCTCTCTCTCTCTCTCTCTCTCTCTCTCTCTCTCTCTCTCTCTCTCTGGCCGGGTGCCCCGCTATTGTCCAGGCTGGTCTAGAGGTCACTATGTAGCCCAGGCTGTCCTCGAACCCACTGCAATCCTACTGCCTCAGTCTTGCAAGTGGTGGGATTATAGGCACATGTCATCACTCCCGGTTTACATGGTGCTAGGGTATAGAACCCAGGGCCTCACACTCGCCAAGTGCTTTAACCACTGAGCTACGCCCTAGCCCGCACCTCTTTCCTCTATGCTATCGGAGACCAAGCTCACATTGAGAGGGCATGTGAAGGAGACACATAGGGAAAGCACACAGAGAGCTAAGATGTCCTAGTCAACAATTCCAGCTGAGCTCCCAAAAGAACAGTCAGCACCAGCCTTCGCCAAGTAACTGAGCCATCTTAGAAGTTTCGATCAGTCAAGCCCCAGAGTAGATGTTGTCCAAGTTAACTTTAGGTGGAATATTGAAAGATAATGCTTGAGTTTGGAGCAGCTTGTATCACAGTAATATAAAACCAAAACACCAAAGTCTAAATATGAGCTCCATCACAGTTATCTATTATATAACTTGTGTCTCTTTTCTCTCATTTGTAAAATGAGGATAAAGCACTATGTATTTCACAGGTGTTCTAAGATTTAAATGTTAAGAGTTCTCAGCACATTTCTGACATAATGCAAAGTATTTTGTTCTATTTCTATTAGTTAATTATTGATAAAATCTTTATGTATTCCATCTACTTGCTTTTTTTTTTCCTTTAAAAAGTACCTACTAGTACCTCAAACTACACTTATCGGCCTGCACTCCACCAAAGAGCCATAAAACAAGACCTTAAGAGTCCTATTCACCAGGACTCAAAACAGAATTTGGCAAGTAGAGAAACTTTCTAAATTAGTATATATTGAGTAAATGATTCATAGTTAATCAATAAAGCAATTCAAAAATTGCTCCTTTATCTCATCATAAACATACAGCTGACAAGGATGAATTCAAAACATTAAATAAGCGTATAAACTAGAATTACACTATTTTTATGATACACCTCAAAAATTGTCTTGTTATTCCACATATATTATTCCATTATCAGGCCAGGAACTGCTGAAGTACACCTTATCAAAGGCTAGCATTTGGTTTAGCATTGTTTAAGTGTACTGAAATAATCTGGTTATTTGTATGATTTTTAGAACAATGATCTACAATCAAATCAATGACGTATTTACAGTTACGGTATGCGAAGAAACAAAAAGGAGAATTTTAATTTGGAGTCGACATAAAAACAACTTACTATGGCAATTCAAATGAACCTAATACTGGACTTCGATCTACAGGCAACTTCACAAACAAAACATTTGAGTGTTGGTATACAACTCCAAAAATGACTTGGTATATAAAACACACGAATCTGAATTTCAATTGTATTTTTTAAAGGTTGAAAAATCTATTTGCAAATAAATATGAGGCATTACAGAACCCTGAAGCATCTTTGAGAAAAAGCAATAGCCTGAAAGGTACAAAGATAATCACACACAATTCTGGACATAACAAGTTCTCTAATATTGTGATTCTCAACTTTGCCTTTGCCTTGATACAGTTAACAGTGCAAGAAATTCTCCTTGCCTCCCTGACTAAGTATAGATTTGAAGGGGTTTTCACATTTAAGAATAGGATTTTATGAGGCAAACAAGTCAGATCAGAATGTTAGTAAGCAACACATGTATATCAGGGAAGTAGAAGAGAATATTTATGGATGAAGAATTATTTAATAATTAAGTAGGTCAAGGTTGGTTACAGCAATCAGTGTATAAAAATTAAGAAGACAGATTGCTGAGATATGTCAAAGTACAGTTACAAAAGGCTCATTCAATAAACAAGTATGCCAAGAATAGGTTTGTCTGTTTTTTGATACTAGAGATCCAAACCAGGGTCTTTGCACTAAGCTACATCCCCAGCCCATTTTTAGTTTTGATTTTGAGATAGCGTCTTCTAAGTTATTAAGCTGCCCAGGCTGGGCTCAAACTGGTGATCCTGCTACCTCAGCCTCCCAAAGTGCTAGGATTAAAGTCCTAGGCCACCAGGCCAAGCAGAAATTTTCAACTTTTAAAATTCAACAAGCCCAGAAGAACAGATACATTTAAGACTGACAAAAACCACAATTTCAGAAAAGATGGGAAGAAAGCAACACTTAATTCCATTAAATTTTTTTCTTGAAGTACTGGGGATGGAACACAGTCTTCACACTGATATAGAACACCAATCATTTTCTTTTTTTGCTTTTTTTTTTGTTTGCTTGTTTGTTTTTGAGATAGGGTCTCACACTGCAGTCCAGGGTGGCCTCAAACTCACAGCAATCCTCCTGCCTCAGCATCCAGAGTGCTGAAATTACAGGTATGTGTCATCACACTCAACTACCAAAAAATTCAAGCGAGAACTGAACTGAAAAGTATTTGCTTAGGCAACTGAGTAACCCTGGTTATGTAGAAGAGATGGGGTAAGAAGATAAACCCCAAAATGCTGATAAATTCATAGGAAACAAATGAATATTATGGGAGCTAGGATGTCTCGAAGAGAGTGATAACAAGAGCAAAGGCTGTAGATCTTCCCTACAATGGAAAATGAAAGCAAAGGGCTGTATCTAAAAATCATATTATTATATCCAAAACAGGCATTATTGGGCTAGGCGGGCAGCCTGTGGCCTGGATGTTCCTTTCTTGCTGAGTGTGCCACTTACAAAGCTTTCCACTTCCTGATAATGAACTATTTTTCATAAATTACAGAGACAAAAACATCAAGATAACCACAACATGTAACTGCCCATACAGAGAACTAAGCTAGCATGTTTATTGTTTGCTACAATGTTTGATGCTTACAAAACTAAAAAAGAAAAAGAAAAAAAGGCTGTAGCTCCTCAGCTGGGACACAAACCTTCTGTCCCTCTGAGAGAGGGGAGCAAGGAACACCTTCTCAAATAAGCTGATATTCATGTCGCTGTTGTGCCATGAATAATATCTGTCTCTGCCTTCGGAGTCTCTTGTTTCCTGCCAGCAACTTGTGCAACTTTAGCAGACTAATTTATTAGTTTATAAACAGAATACTTACTTACCACGTGCCAGACTCTACATTTTGCATACATTGTATCATTTAATTCTACTTTTAAGCCTAGTAAGCTGCTACTAACATGAGGAAAGAGGCTTCAACAAGCAAAGCAACGAACATCGCAAAAATTGAAAGCAGCGCAATCTAAATATAAACTTAGGTAACTTTAAAACCTGATTTGTGCTAAATATGGTAGCACATGCCTAAAACCCCAATACCTCAGAGGCTGAGACTAGAGACATGAAAATTCTAGGACACCTAAGTTACAGGGTGAGTTCAAGGCCAACTTTGTCTCAAAAAAAAAAACAAAAATCTGGTTTGTTTTTGTTTTTGTGTTGCTGGGATTAAATCTAAGGCCTCACACATTTGCAGACTAGAAGCACTCTACTACTGATTATACCTCCAGTCCCAAAATCTGTTTCTAATCACTGTCAGGCCTTCTTCCTGGCTGATTTATCAAGGGCAACTCTAATTCTCCAAATCCAAGCACAAAATATTCAGATCTTCACAGTATAAATATTATAAGTTATGCACCACAGGAAACTAGTATTTTGGAAATTTAATCTATTTTTTTTAAAAAAACAAAAATACCATGTGGTTAATGATTAGGAAGAGCTAAGGTAAACAAATCCACACCACTATCTTTGCCACAAAATTCCAGGTCTTAATATGCTAGCATATGTCATAAATCGCCCAAGAACACCTATTGTCACCATTGTGAGAGATAGTTTAGGAACTTATTGCAATGAGTCCTACCAGTTTAACTTGTACACACAATACCTTATAAATCTTACAGTCAGCCTGGTGCAGGTACAATACACACAACATGGAAGTCAGAATGTGGTCTACAGCGGCAAGCCAAGCTCACTGCTTAATAATTACTAGGCAACACTGTGCTTTTCCTACCAAAAAAAACTTCCCATAAAACAATGAAACTACACACCATGCCTGACATTTTCTAAAATTTGAAGAATACCAATCAAAATGCATTATAGCTCTACATTGTTATCCACTGTTACTTTACAAAAATCAGATGCTTTTTAGGGAAGAAGAAACCTTAGGAAAAAAATTCCAGATAAAGCTTGCCTATTGATTAATAAATCATCCTCATGATTTTTGGGTGTCATTGCTAACTTTTCAGTAGAAAGACCTGAATTTTAAATTTCAAATATAGAAATAAATTAATACAGCATACTATTTTATCTGAGTATACTTGCCTATCTCTTAACTTAATCATCTCAGCATTAAACAACCAAAGTTGCTTACTGTTCAGTTTATTAATCATTCCAGAGTACCAAAAAAAAAAAAAAAATCTAGCTATTAACAGCCATAAACAGTTGTGTTCATCACCCAAGCCAGAGCTGCTGATTGTTATGTAGGCACAAAGTTTACTAAATACGTAAATCCTGCTGTTCAAACATACATACAGTGATTACTCAGGCCACTCTTAACAAAACCAAGCATTAGTCTGGAAAAATGGGGACTACAATGTGAATACAAACTAGAAGAATTAAAAGGCAGACTTACACTGTACTTAACAGTTTTTAATGCTTTAATTTACAAGAAAAACAAACTGATACTCTTCATAAAGAGACTCTATCTTTAGAATGACCAATTTTTGCCCTGTGCTCTTAAAGAATGCCACCACCACTCTTAAGTCTATATGGGGCACAGCTTCAGTGGAGGAGGGAGGGAGGAAGAAGCAATGAAGAAGGGTACTACTGCTCACCTACTCTGGAAGGAAAAAACAGCTCAAAGCTGAAAAGAGCCCATTTCAACATTTCCACCGCAAGAATTGTGAAAAATCGTAGGTGTGGACTAGTTAATATTTATTGAAAGCAAATGTGACAATGTAATAGTTTATGACACTACTATAGGAGTTAAAAATGTTTTTAGGTGTAACTTGTGTATAAGAACAGGTTTATTCCTGCAAGTAAAAGCAGCCAAAAAGAAAGAATGTACATCAAACGCACGTCATTAGGAGAAATAAGGACAGAAAATATTAGAAAAATGAAACAAGTGCCTCTGCTAATACTATTCAGTATTTACCTATTGCATTTTATTTTGCCTAACATTTAAAAAGAAAGAACACCTTTAAAAATTAAAATATCAAAAATGTACACAATGACAATTTGAAAAACGCCTTCTATACTGGCAGCAATCTTTTCCAAGCTGTTCTGAAAATACTGATAAATTCTCTGGAACTTGATAACATAAAGCATTTGGAGATTTTACACTATGTGAACCAGATGAGAATGCATGGCTTATGAGGTCTTTTCTTTAAAAGGTGAATAATTACATTCACTGGGAACTCATTTTCCAGTGTTTTTTATATGTGTCAAAACTACATGCACGGTGAAATCTGAGACTAACATATTTACATTTGTACAATTTTATAAACTATAAATGTACCATCAGCAGTGCGTATCAGTAACCTCCTTCCCCCTCAGTAAACAGGCTTAACTGAACTATCACCTGAACGTTTACAGATTAACGTACTCATACCTAGCTGCAAGATAATAGTTAACTACTGCTATGTCCATTTTTAAAAAAGAGATATAACAGGAATTTCCAATGACAGCGCCAGATGAAAAAATACATTAGAAAATAAATACAGACCATCACATTTCACTCAAACTTGCTGTTACAGAGGTTTACGTGACTATGCTATAAAACCTTGCATTTAAAAAAACCTAATTTTTCAAACACGATCGAAGTTTTTATAATAAAGCTTATTTCCTCTCCTGTCACGTGTATACATGAATATACGTATGTTTGCACGTTTGTGTGTGTGTATAGAATACATGTGGATAAGAAAAAATACAATCGTTTCTAATAGTAAAATAATGGAAAAGGATAAAATGGCAAGACTAATTAGAGCAGCACTACAGCTCTTCTCCACAGTTCCACAGTTCTTAACACGTATTTTACGAATTCACACGTCACCCTTAAGCAGTGCTGACACCTGCCTCACTCACGCTGCCCTCCACCCACTCTGCTTACGAAGGGGATCACCTTCCCGGCAGGTAGGTGAACTGAGCCCGGTTTCCAAAGGAACTCCAATGAAATTAAAAACAAACAAACAAACAAAAAATCTAGAAAATGTGTCAGGTGAGAGCCAGGAGCTCTACACGGGGATCTACGAGGCGGCTGGAAGGAAGGGAGGGGTGTCGGTGGAGACGGACACAGCCCAAAGGCAAGCACCCCGGATCCGACGGCTAAAAGGCTAACAACAGCAGAGCCCCTTCGGGGCAGACCTGCCGGCAGGGCTCGGGGCCGCGCGCGGGGCCGGGTCGGGGGCTGGAAGGCGCAGGACGCCGGGCACTCACCACCTGGTAGCGGCCCGTCCCCGGCTGCAGATGATCCATCCTGCCCGGCTGGGAATCTGCCTCCCGAGGGGGCAGGTGCCCTGGGCTCTCGGCTACCCCGGCCTCCCCCGTCGACGACGTCCCAGCCGCAGCGCCCCTTCCGCCTCGGTGTCTGCCGCCGCGGTCGCCCGACGGGGCCGCCTCACTTCCTGTCGCTCCAGCCTCCGCCGCGGAGAACTCTGCGTCGCGCGCGGCTCGCGGAGGCAGCGCCGGGGCCCCGCGCGCGGCACGGCGCATGCTCGGAACGGCCGCGCATGCTCGCTGGCTCCGCCGGCGCTCCATCCGCGCCGGAGCTCGGGGCTTGCTGCTGCTGCCTGGGAGAAGACGGCCGAGAAGTCAGGCGAGTCTCTGGGAGCTGTCTAGGTTGTCGAGAGTGGGCGGTGGCGGAAGGAGCCGGAAACAAATCGCCGTCCTTGATTGGCTTTTTCTGTGTTCACGGGTTTTGAGCAGGGACGGGAGGGTGCGCAATCGTAAGGAGACAGACGTCGAAGGAAGAAGTCGCAGTCCTTGAACACGTAGAACAGGTAGAGCATGTCCCCAGCACTTCCTCTGATTACTCATCCAGCCGAGGGCACAGCAGGGAGAGATCCATCTTCGGGGCATTCCTGCAAGGCTTATTCAAAATCATTGAGATGAGGGTTTTTTGCTGTCGTTTTCTGTTTTGTTTTGTTTTAGATTCTTTTTAGAAGGCTTTAGGGCCACAGAAAAATTGAGAGGAAGGTAAAGAAATACCAGGTACATCCCTGTATTTATCCATATACACAGATCTGTTCAAGGTAGTGGACCCGTGTTGACACATCGAAAGTCCGTATTTTACGTAGTGATTCATTCTTGGTGTAACAACATTCTAAGGGCTTAAACAAATTTTTAATGACACTCCACCATTATCGTCTCATACAGAATATTGACACCGTCCTAACAAAAAATCCTCCGTGGGATACTTTTGTTAAATCTTTTTCCCATCATGGCAACAATCCCAGCGATTCTTCACCCCTGTGTACTCATGTTTTACAAGGATCGACCTTTAGTTACAAAGAAGGACAGAAAAAAATAATGGGCTAACGTTAAGACGAATTCATAGTAATTCTCAAAAATTTCTATGAGTTTAAGAAATCACCCGATGGAGCATCCGTGGTACTCAAATTCCGGCCAACCATACATGATCTGCTCTACGTGCTTCTCTTGTACATGCACCGAGCACGTTTCTATGGCAAATAGAAGAAGATGGGGCAGTGAAAAGTATATTTGAATCCAGATATTTGCTTGTTGTACTTTGAAAACTGTGGTCCCACAAGATCTGACCGAGTTATCTTTTCTAAGATAGCCAAACCTTTTGCCCTAAATGATCTTACAGTGAAGCACACACAATGACCCCCTCCCACCCCTTACCTGGGGAGAATGAAGAGGTGTCTTACATCCTTCATAAATGTGCCCTGGAGATTCCTGGAATGAAGACTGCCACTCAGATGAGTCTGCCTCTTCAGGTTAAGCAAGATACAGTGAAGATGAGAACTTACTGAGAGACTGGCAACTAAACTAAAATTTAGGCCTTCCTGATAGTGTTTTTTCCCCAAAGCATTAACCAACTCTTCCTAGTTCTGCCATCTTGACACATCTAGTGGTAGAGAGCACTGTTAGGATAACATAATAAAAGACAATAATTACATCTTACTTTAAGTTTCTTTAAGCCCGCTTGTGATCTAATGTGATACATTTTTGATTCTAAGAAAGTAAGTATGTGCTATTATATTCTCATTGTTGGTGTAAGCACTCAGCCTCATAGTTACCATCTCAAAATACAACTGCCTCCCAGTGATCAAAACAACAGTCAATGTTATGCAAAAAGAAATTAGACTCCAATGTCACTTATGGTCTTGAATGATTTAGAATTAAATTTTATATATGCATGTGTTCTCATTAACTACTGATATATTCATCTCTTTCTCAAATCCTTCTCAGAAAACAGACCATTTTCATACTTAGCACAGCACTGAATATATAATGTGGAGAAGTAGAGACCTAACTGAAAGTAGATATCCTGCATCCTGTTAGTGTAACATATTCTTACGTGTTCTCTGAACATTTCATTACTCTAGCAGAATAGGTGACAAAATTCAAAAGAAAAGCATGTTTTCACTGACTAAGAAAGGGAAAACGGAGAAATAGAGAAACAGCTTACAAATATTGAGAGTTTCTTACTCCAGGAACTGTGCATGTGTTATTTCATCTTTGCCACAAATCCATGATGTAGGCATTATTGTAATCTCCATTTAACAAATGAGGAAGCTGCGGAACTTTTCCAGTGCAAAATCACTATATGTGGTACAAACATTGGAGCTTCCAGTGTATGTGTGTTCTCATTAACTAATATATCTTATATATTATGCTCTAATAACTTCAATTAAAAAGAAAAGGACCCTTTTCTTGTTTCCCTTCTTGGCCGTATGGCATCCCACCTTCTTTATCTCTATGAAATAATGATTCTTCGTCATCATCCCCACTCAGAGCTTCTTTTGGCAATTTCTACTCAGCCTGTGTGCCCTCTAATGGACAGTCACAAGCATAGGTATGGAATTGTCCCCTTAGGACCAGCTCCTTTGAGCGGGAATGAGAATATTTTTTTGCTACTTTAGAGACCTTAAACACTACCCAATAATATTTTCAATTCTTGATCTTAACGTGTTAAATAATTGTACTATTAATGGTCATTTATGTGGCTGATACTTCAGAGTAACCCTCCATAATCTTTATTATTAGCATTGTCTCCTGTGGACATAAAGTATCTACAACTTTTCCACTAAGGACAATTTTGATACTGTTATGGAGAATGATGGTGTAGGTCATAGGGGCCTCTTTGGGAGTCTGGGACATATTTCCCATGAGGAACCACTCCCATTTTTTCTGAAAGCAGAGATGTTCCCTCCAGAAGTAAACCGACCATACTCTCTTCTTACCAGGAATATTGAGCTACATGCACATATACTAGGACTCTATGCCAAGATTCCATATCAATTAGAAGAGCAGTAAACATGCCATTTTCCTCAGAGGTCAAAGTCACAGGTATGCAAGCACTCTAAATCTTCACTCTGTCTTCATGATTTTAGTTTCTTATCACATACTTTAAGGTATGTACTATACAGGTAAAACTACTCATCAAAGCAGATTCTTAGAATTAGTTTGATCACAGATCTTAAAGGCAGAAATATGTATGATTTATGTATATGTACCCAGGGAATGACTGGAAAGTAAAATTACCTTCTCTATCTGAAATTTACTAGCCATCATTTTCTGAAGATTAAATTCTAAAGAATATTTTAGAAAAAATAAGAAACTATTGCTTTTCACTTCAATAAGTGAAAATTAAGTGCACATATTGCCCTGAGGTTTTATCTTTACATCATGTGTTATGAGTCTTTTACACATATGTAGGCTTGCCCTCAATGTAGCTTCACATCTTGTTCATTTAAGTGGTTCTGAGATTCTTGTCATCTGCTCACCTCTGTAATTTGAGAACGGAAATCTAAAGTGAACAATAAGATGACCAGGTACCTATTTTCCTGCCCTGTCTTTATTCTCTTGCAATGTATCAGAAAAATCTAAAATATAGCTAATGTTTCTCATTAGTCAGAATTCAACTAGATAACAGAATCAGAAGATAATACATATTAAGAAATGTCTTGCAATTAACTGGTGTATGCAGTTGTGGGGGCTGGCTAGTTAGACAAATCAGAAGCCTATAGTTTAAGCCTCTTAGCTGCAGGGCAGAAACTGAAGCTTCTGATACAACAGAATTTCTTCTTTCATAAAGAAGCCTCAGTTTTACTTTTAAGTACATTTAATTGAATTAGACCCACTCCAATTATAGAGGATAATCTTTTCTTAAAGTCAACTGATTTTAAACTTTAATCATGTCTGTAAAAATACCATCATAGGGAAGCCTAGAATAGTGTTTGAATAGTTAGATTATAACCTTGCCATGTTGGCATAGAGACTGACATCATGTTTCTTTAAACTATATAAGCTAAAATGGTCTGTTATCTTATAATAAAGATAAAGAATAAATGGGGGGGTTAGGTCTAGAAGAATAGTACAGCAGTTAGAGCACTTGGCTCTGAGTTTGATTCCTGAACAGAACGTAAGTTGGATATGGGACACATACCTGTAATCGTAGGACTGAGTCAGAAGGCTTGCTATGAATTCAAGGCCAATCTGGGCTACATGGTGAGATCAGGACCAGCCCAGACTACAGAGCGAGACTCTGCCTCAAAAAAAGAAAGAACGAAAGAAAAAAAAACCCAAAAGAATAAATGGAAAAAGAATAGGAAATACCAGGAAATTAGAGATTAAAATAGTATATTGAAGTATTTCCTATTAACTTTATATCATAGAATTATATATGAAGGCATCATCAGATAAAAATTAAGATTTTAATTCAAATATTGTTATGATGTATCTCAGTCCTAATATTTATATTCAGTATTTTTTAAAATTTTTTCTTTGTTTTCTCATGGACAATACGTTTAGCAAATCAATCACTTTGTTTAGGGAATTTCATATTAAAATGATGTCTACTTGAGTATGGAATGCTGTTCCAATAACCATATCTCCCTTTTTCTCTGAAAACCAATCACTGGCATCATATGAAAGCAGGACTGACCCTGAGAGTATATTGCCTACTATGAATGTTGCCCTTAACTGACTTTAAGAACAAAAAAACTCTGTGTGTGTGTGTGAAGTACTATGAGCAAATTGTTTCTGATGTGTCAAAAATTTTTTAATGAGTATTTTCTTTCTTTCCTACAAACAGAAAATAGGCCTCATTTGGTAAACACAGCTTGATGTCAGTTCATTGCTTCACCATTAACAACGTGGTACATCAACAATAAAGTCATCATATGATAGAGCTACCTTGTTTCAGTACAGAGGAGAAAAGACACTCAAATTTAAGGACAAAATAAAGATGGTAATTGGTCTGAATGACTTAAAAGCTTCTGCCTTTCCATAACTAAAAAGAAATGCATACCCATTTCCTGATCTTAACACTCAAATAGGGAAAAACCTAGTGGCTGGACAAAGCCACAGTAAAGAAAGACAATAAGATAAAGAAAGTTTATTTTACATCTGATAGTTATATTCTAGAATAAATAAAATATTTATACTGCATCCCATTTCACATTTGTCAAAATATGTAGTGTTCATGAAATATCTATAAATTCTGCTAGTTAATAATGATCACCAAAAATATTTGTCATAATTTCCCCAGTAAAGGTAAAGACCAAGCTAAAATTTTTCTTAAGACACTGACTCCAAAAAGCATAAATGTTCCAAAAACACACATGCATACACAAATAAACCACATATAGAAAAATAATCAAACTTTGTTTGAATAGGACTAGTGAGGCTGACTGCATTCCTATGAAATTTTCTTGGAACCCAGTTATCCAGGAAATACAGAAATGTGTGTTTTATATAGAGCCCTATAATTTTAGCATTTGTTTGCCTATCATAAAAATTCAAGACTACCTATGATCACACTTTCATCTTGAAGAGAGAAATTGAGAGTCACAAAGGTAAATTTAGCTTTCAAGAAATGTGTGGAGTGAATTTCACTCCACTTGCAAATCTGTGAAAATGTGCTATCTTCATAAATAATCCAGAATACTCTACTGACTCTTCATACCGCCTAACATCCCTCCAAAACAGCACTAATGAAGCTAGAGAAATACAGAGCCCCAGCATATTACAATTAATTATTTTAGAAGAACAATGAGACAAATATATTACTACCAGTTGTGGCTTGAATCTGGAATGTCCCCACTGCCCTGGGAAACTCTTGTGTGTTTGGAAAGTGATTGGATTATTGGGGAACTATATGTATGAGTTGATTAATCCATTGATGATTTCATGGGCTGTCAAGAGGTGGGGCCTGAAGGGAAAAGGTGGATCACTGGGGGTATGGCCCCAAGATTTATTCTTGCTTCCAATCTCTCACTCCCCTCCCTGCTTCCTTTTTTTACAATGTGAACAGCTTTTCTCTGGATAGACTTTCCACCACACCTTGTAGGCTGACAATGAATGGCCTAAGATGTCTATCACATGAGCCAAAATCTCAGCTTGTTTAAGTTGTGCCGGGTATTGTGTCCCACCAATGAGAAAGTGACCAAGATAACACCAAAAAAGATACAGCTCTAATACAGTTCATGAATCTTTTCAGAAGTTGCTGCTTTGGAACAAGTAAAGCATATACTTTTTAAAGTACCATAAAATTTATTCCCCACAAATACTTTGTTTGGAAATACAGTAGACAGCTAACATAAATGCATTAAAGCTTAAAAGCCAAACAGCCTGTCTCCCACACATACATTTCCAGTCACATAAATAAGTAGGCCTATAAGAGAACCAAAATACATAAAATGAATAGAATTCTACCTCTCTTAGCCCAGCCCATGGGACTTCAGCATGGTTGCTAAGTCAGTACAGCTTCATTTGTCATATAGTAGCCCTTAACCTCATGCAGCTATTTAAATATAAATTGGATAACATAAAATGCATTTCCTTAATCACCTAGTCCATAAGTCAAATGCCCAATCACAGCAAGTGTCTAGTGGTTACCATATCGGACACTGCCCATTTAGAACATTGGTATCATCACAGAAAGTTCCATTGGCCATTATTGCTCAAACAAACATTCTTTTAATACTTAACTTATATTATCCTCCTTCCTTCACTTCCTCAATTATCCAAATAATTTTATAATAGCCTTAGTCCCAACTCTACCATTTCCTAGCAGTTTGGGCCCTGGATACGTCACCTAACCTGCTGGGCTGGTTTGTTCCTGTTTAATACCAAAATAATAATTTCCCTGTCTCACAGATTGCTGTAAAGCTTAAATGAAAATGTAACCATACAAATGAAAAAAGTATTATTTCTGAAGGTCCACTTTCTTTCTTAAATTTTCTGTTAGCTACTGGGTAAAAAAAAGAAAAAGAAAAAAAAAACCTGCAGTTAAACCTGTGTAATAAATATTGCAATATGAAGAGAACAAAGTTGCTTCATAACTGAGTCTAGTTAGATCACCCAACTTCACCACATCGTATTTTTTGTAGGCTAAGTGACTGAGGTTGCAATGTACATACTGACTCATCATAAAATACTTGAGTAAACTCCAATGTGTGTGTAAGTATATCAGGGATTGTTTATCCAGGAGCAAAACTAGTGTGCTGTATATTTACTAATCATTATAATTATGGCTGTAATAGCTAACATTTATCAAATGCCGCTAGCAATTTTGCCAAGTGCTTCATGTGTATTGTCTCACTATATTTTCACAAAAAAACATTGAATAAGCACTGTTACTACCTTTCATATATCAGAAAATGTAAGAAATTCATCAAGGGCCATGAAGCAAGTGAGAGAAGAGAGATTGAGCAATTTTTTTCACTTGAACAACTTATTGTTAATAAACTTGGGTGGAGGAAGGAGGATCATGAGTTCCAATCCAGCCTGGACACCTAGGAAGTTCTACATAGAGACACCCTGTCTCAAAAAAAGTTCCATGAAATGAGTGATTTAAGAAACAGAAACTTGCTGGAGATGTAGCTTGATAGAGTGCTTGCCTAGCAAGAGGCCCCAGGATCATACACACACACACACACAGAACGTCAGTTCTAGAGGCTGGAAATTCAAGGTCTGGGGATTGGCAGTGTTGGTTCCTTCTAATACCTATTCAGAAGAATTTGTTCTATGCTTGTCTTGCAGTTTCTGTTGGGTTGCTTGCAATCTTTGGTTTCTGTTGGCTTGTAAAAATATCACCTAATCTCTGCTTTTATCTTCACATGTCTTTGTCTGTGCTTGTTTTTCTCAATTCTCCTGTTCTTCATCACCAGTCATGGTGGGCCCACACTACTTCTGCATGACCTCATCTTTTTCTCCCCATTTTATTGATATGTATTAGTGCAAAACCTAAGGTTTACAATGAAGTTGAGGATTTTGTGCACATACGTATCTTATCAAGGAGACAAAGACTTTCCCATTCTTCTTTTGTCCCTCCCCCTATCCACTCCCACTCCCTGCCCTACCCCCCTGTTTCACTTTGTTTTTCGTTTTAAGTTCCATAAGAGTTGTGATCTGGGTCTCTCATATCAGAGAGACCATTCGATGTTTCACCTTATGCTTCTGACTCACTTCACTAAGCATAATGTTCTCAAGTTTCTTCATTTGTCCACAAAGGCCTCCACGCTGTTGGACTTTATAGATGCATAGTATTCCATTGTGTATAAATACCACAGTTCGTGTATCCATCAGTCTGTTGATGGGAATTTTGGTGACGTCCGTATTTTAGCTATTGTTAGTTGTGCTGCTATGAACATGGGTATACATATGTCTCTGTTATGTGTTGTTTTGGCCTCTTCATGACATCTTAACTAATAATATCTACAACAATCCTGTTTTCTACCAAGCTTAAATTCTGAGGTTAGATCTGCAACATATGAGTTGGATGGGAACAAAATTCAACCCAGAAGAGAGGTATCATAAACAATCAATATTGATAAGAATATTCTTGGTTAATATTTTGGTTAATAAATTCATTTTGATAAGCATATTTTAATAAGTATATATGCTAGAATATATGTGTGTATATGTATATATTTATACAAATAGATATAATTTTCCAAAATATTAATACATAAGTTTTCTCACTCTTCATCAATGTGTGAGAATTCCAGTTGACCCACAACTTAACATTTGATTTTATCTATTTTATTTCAGCCATTCTGATTTAAAAAGAGCTATATGTCATGTTTATACTTTGAATTTTCTTGACGATTAACAAGATTGAACTTTCTAGTTAGGTGTTACTTGACAATCTGGAAATTGTCCTTGCTGTCCATTAATTCATGTTTTTTCTATTGACTCATCTGCTTTTTTTGTGGAGTATTAATGGCTTTTTAAAAAATGCATTCTTTGTTAACTATAGTAGCAGAGATCAAGATCAGCATCAACACTGTTTGGCGTCAGGAGCCACACTTCTTCAGTGACAGATGCAGTTGATTTGCTTTGTTTCCTGACTTCGCATTTGTATGTTTAAAATGCCCAAGGTGGTAGGGGAAGATCATTCTATAAAGCATAAATAGGAGGAATAAATTGGTGCAGAATCATGTTTCAACAGGTGATCTATTTGAAGATTTTTATGTTCTTACTAATTTTTTAATTGGACCTTTAGGTCCAGATGAGTGAAAACATGTATGTTTGTCTACGTGAACATCAGGCTATCTCTTTATTACATTTGATGTTCGCTTCAGAAGGCTTTAGCTATTTGTCTGTTTACCTCTCTTCTTTATGGTTCTTAAACCCAGATTTGCTTTTCTTTCCTTCTTTGTAGTTTTGACTGCAGAGGATTAGTTCACTTTCAGTACTTAACCTGGGTCCTGCATAGAGTAATTGCTCATTATTGATTTGTTGGCTATCATTGATTTAAGTTCTCATTCTATCACTATGTAGAAATAACTAATGTTCTATCTCATTTCTTTAAATGCTTTAATATCAACAAGGAAACATTCCAGGTATTGACAAAATTGACAAAAGTGTCACACTTTGAAAATGACTTTTAGGAAACCTCTAAAATTCTCCATAAATGTAACTTTTTTTCTAAATGTAAGGAGTCAAAATTTTACCTGATTTTCTCTAAATATAAATAGTTCTGGCTGTTTAAATATCAGTTCTTTTATAATCTCCTTTCTATTTTCACTTATTATCAAGTGAAAAATCTCAAGCTCTTCAACTAAGTACTGATTCTATAATGAGCTAGAGCAGGGATCCCCAAATCCCAGGACATGGAGTAGTATCTGCTTGCTGTTGGGAACCAAGCCACACAGCAGGAAATGAGTAGGAGGCAAGCCTCATCTCTATGTACCCCAGTCCCTCTCATTACAGCTTGATCTAAGCTTCTGTCAGATCAGTGGGGGCATTAAATTTTTATAGGCATGTGCACCCCTCTGTGAAGGGAATCTAGGCTGCATGCTTCATAGGAGAATCTATTGCTTGATGATCTAATCATTAACGTGAAGTTGGAACTATGCTGTTAGTGCCATATCTTCTTCTTACCCCATTGTCTGTGGAAAAATTGTCTTCCATGAAAACAATTTGCTGTCAAAAAGATTGGAGACCACTGGGCTAGGGCATTGCTGAAGTGTTTGTGGGTGACTTTTTATAGTGATTGAATATACATCATAAAATTTACCAATTTCAGTGTACAGTTCAGTGGTGTTCACAGTGACTTGCCATCAACGCTCTTATCCATCTCCAGAACTTTTTCATCACAAACTGAAGCTCTGTACCCATGAACACAAACTCTACATTTCCTACCCTTCCTAGCCTTTGACAACTGCCTTTCTACTTTTGGTGATTTTGCACTATTCACGGTACTTCCCATAAGTAGGATCATAGAAAATTATTTTCTTTGGTGTTTAGTTTTTTCCACTTAGGATAAGAACCTCAAGATATATCCATGTTGTAGTATGTGTCAAAATTGTGTTCTTTTTGTTTATTTCAAAAATGTATGTAGTATATATCAAAGTTTTATTCCATGTTGTACTATGTCAGGATTCACATATTTATATTTAGCTAAATATTTTTGTATTAAATGCCAATTTTCCTTTATCCAGTCATCGTTAATAAACGTTGGGTTCTTTCCACCTAGTTTATTTTATGTATTCTTCACAACTACTGTCCCTAGCAAAACTGAATTTTAAAGCTCACTGTATCATTTTCATACAAGTTGACCTTTGCCAAGTGATCTGTACCTTAATATCTTCATTAAAAGTGAAAATGGCTGTATTCACCTTACTGGACTGGAGTGAGAACTTAACAAGACATCTAATATATAGGGCCTTTCATATAGTCAGTATGTAGCAAAGCACTAGAAATAATTCACATTGACAGCAGACAATTCAGAATTCTTTTCCATATTTGTCAGGTGACATCCTGGCTAACATAACCAGTACATCTTTTGTTTTGTGAAAGGTCATGTTATGTCAAAATATATACGGCATAGTCCAAAGATATTTTTGACTCTGAACTACTAAAATTAATGAGGTCAGGCAGTAATCATTTGTGAAATGTGTACTGTTTCTTTCACTCATGATCTATTTGCCAACCTCAAAAAGCTTAAAAGAATCACTTTTAAAAAATCTAGTTTTAAGGAATATCAATTATCTGTCCTTTCAGGAAAAAATAGTTTCACTTTGTTTACCTTACAGAAAAAATCACATGTTTCAGGAATATTGATGACATAAATAATAAAAGCATCACTAGACTCAACTAAAACTAAACTAATTCTCAGGATGATCATCTTGTAAATAAACAGCTAAAATTTTCAGGGAATTTTGTAGTGAATTTTATAATATACACAATTTTCCCTGGCATGGTGGTGCACACCTATGACCCTAGCTACTAGGGAGGCTGAGGGAGTAGGTTTGAAACTTTTGAGGCCAGCCTGGGTAAATTAATGACACCTTATTTTAAAAGTTTTAAAAATGTCTCAGCATATAGCTTAGTGGTAGAGCTTTTGCCTAGCATATGTGAAGCACTGGATTCAATCTCCAGTATCATCAAGTGATTATGAGTGTGGGAACCCTCATGAATGTGATAAATTTCTTTATAAAAAGAGCCCCACGAGAGTTCTTGTGCTCTCTTTCAGCCATATGATAAAACAACAAGAAATAAGCAGTATATAACAGAAAGTGCTATTACGGGAGCCTAATAGTGCTGGCACTTTTATTCTGAATTTCCAACCACAAGAACTGTGAGCAGGAAAAAATCCAGTTGCTTAAAGTACCCAATCAATAGTACTCTGTTACGGCAGTCTGAACTAAGACTATGTATTGGTGAAAGATTAGAACATCTTTTAAAAATATAATACACAACATCCACCATCAAAATAAAAATAAAGTCTTAATGGATATTTAATATTAGCAAATGTGTAGGCATTATATGTGATTTTTCCCAAATAAGCCAATAAAAAGGCCAATTAATTCTTAGGATTTTAACACCTAATTCCAGGGTTGAGAAGTACATATAAAAATGAAAGATCACTGATAAATGATATTAAAAATATTATAGATCAACACTCAGTAAACAAGAATTGTAGATTTTATTTGCTAACCAAAAAAAGAGCTTTACAAACTCAAAAATTACCAATAAAACAATACTATTTTAAACTGTCTTTAACCAATAGTCCAAATAATCCTAATTTAAAAGAATTCACACCTATGTTGAAAGCTTAACCATGACCCAACATGGTTACCACCTTACACCCATTAGAATGATTACTATAAGAACAAAACTACACCCACTTCTGAAAAAAATAAAAAAAAAAGAAATGGAACAACTGTGGACTATTTCAGGATTGTAAAATATAGAAAACAACAAGGTAATTTCTCAAAAGAATAAAACTTTTATATGATGCACCAACTTCAATTCTGTATATATATCCAAAAGAAATGAAAGCAGGGTCTAAAAAAGGTATTTGTGTACCTATATATCTAGCAGTATTATTCAAATAGTATAGCTAAAAAGTGCAAGTAAACCACATGTGTTTCATGAATAAATGGATAAGCAAAATTATGTACAGTGAAACACTACCCAGCCATAAAAGAAAGGAAAGTCTGTCACTTGCTATACCATGAATGAACACTGAAGTCTTGATGCTGAGTGAACTGTCAGTCACAAAAAGACAAGTAATTGGGTGATTCCACTTGCCTAAGAAGTAGTCAAAAATCATAGCGATAGAAGCAGTATGATAGGTGTATGGGCTGCAATGAAGATGAAATATAGAATAATTACTGAATTATGTAGAGTTTTATTGTATAAGATGAAAAGAATCATAAAGAAGGCTGGTGTTTGTGATTATGCAACAGTATGAATGTGCTTAATACCACCGAACTGCACATTTAAAGTGATTAAAATGGTAAGTTTTACTTACGCTTTACCACAATAGAAATGAATGGAGGGAAAGGTTAATACGATCCTATTTGCAACGAAAATACTTGTAAATATGCTGTGAGACAAGATAAATCCGTAAATATTTTTACTCACGTGTGTGCAAATCTAGCATGCATGCACAAGTGGTCCCTTCACAATGGTAAGAATAGTGATTTTCATACCATCTTTGCACAGAAATTTTATCATATCTAGTTACTCTGAAGAAAATGTTTGCTATAAAATAAAAATAATTATGGAACACAGAAGATTGATGAAAAATATCTGCCATGGTAGGAGGAAGGAAGCTATTTACTCAGTTAAGACATTCTACTCACAAGCTAGATAGATAACAGATAGTGAAACATTTGACCCACTTAGCACAGAGGTTCAGAAGTAGGGATGAATAGACCAGACCTGCTATCAATCAGATTGAGGTTACTAGTGCATAGGAAACTTGGTCGTCCTTGTAGGACTTGAAGAGAAAAGTGAGACAAAGGCAGGAGAGCCCAGGATTAAAAAAAAAAAAAAAAAAAAAACAAAATAGGAAACAGCTAGAAACAGACTCAGTTGGCTTTGGTAAAGTGTATATAAATCTGAGTTCCTTTTTATATTTTTATTTTTTAATCTGTGAGTATTTGTAAAGTGGACAACTGTATAAACTGAAATTTTGTCCACTTTTAAGTCTAAATACTCCACATTTCTACAGTGTCTTTTGAAATTTTAATTGGTATTCCAACACTTCTTCCCAAGAAATAATTTCATGGCTTTTAAATATTTAAAGCCAGCCACTCAATGATTTATCCAGGCACTTTTTTTATGAGCACCTACAAAAAATCTCTTATGTCCCCAGACTACACAATGTGGGCCCCAAAAAGGAATCAGATACAAGGAACTTGTTATCAACAGAAGGGCAGACAGGCACTCGGCTAACTCAGATAATTCGGAGTAAGGAGGAGCGAGGCTAAGCGGTGGGCTAAGTGTATTCTTCGTGAAAGCAGCTTCAAAGTTCCACAAATCAAACCTGGAAAACAAGAATGAACGGGGCAGGGAGAATCGCAAGTGGTTAGCATTCTTGGAAGGAAGAGTGACGAGTGATTTAGCTGCGCGGTTGGGCGTGGCCACAGAAATTAGAGTTCTGTTTGGCATAGTAAGGAATTTAGACTTTATCCTGAAGGCAAGGAAAAATCATTTAAAAACTAAAATTAAAAATGTGACAAAATAAAAAATGAACTTACAATAAATCTGAGAATCAGATGGAAATGTATTGCAGATTAGGAGCACACAGCAACTCAAGAGAGCAACAGTATCCCTGACAAGAGCTATGATCCCCTGGATCAAAGCAGGGCAACATGCACGGAGCGGCAGAGGCCGAGGTCGAGGCCGGGACAGCCCAGGGATATCAAGGAAGTAGAGCCGGTTGGACCTGAGCAGGATCCCACACCAAGATAATGTTGAAAGCAGTAGTTTAAATATGGTTTTCCAGGCAAAGGATTAGCCAGGTTGGGAACCCACTAATTCAGATTATTTTTCAAAGAGCTTTAAAGTCAAAGAAAACAGGAAAGAATGACAGAAATCCAAGAGATGGGGACCTTGGGTTAAAGGTCGAAGATTCTTGATTTTCCCACTATAACAATGATGCCAAAGGGGCAAATCAGCAGTGAGTGAGAAGGTAGAGACAAGAAGGATGAGACTGAAGATCCAAGGAGCTGAGATCCTGGGATTCGGTAGTGCAGGGAAAAGATGATCTCAGTTCTAAGAGAGGAGCAGAAGAAAGAATAGGAACACGGGCGGGCAGGCTGAGGATGGAGACACAGGAGCAGGCAATTCCACCTGTCCTGAGCGCTGCTCTTTCCCCATCTGCTCCTCTTTCCCCCATCTCAGTGAAATGAGGTGGCGACTAGCTATACCCTTTGCAGAGAAAGACAAGGCAATTGAAAAGAATGGTAATGATCACAGAGGTGAGAGGGATCCCTTGAGAGAAAGATAAAAGTGCTTCTGTGGCTTGCAGAGCTCTAATGAAGCCAGCAGTGCATCCGTTCATGTGTATTCATACTGGTATTAGTGGGCCCAACGGTGTGAGTATTTTCATCATGAAATGTTGCCAGATTTGCAAATAAAAATACAGAACACTCAAGTACATTTGAATTTGTGATAATAAGTAATTTTAGCATAGATATGTCTTATGCAATATTCGGGATATTCTGAGGTTCAGAAATCAATCACTAGTCGAAATTCAAATTTGACTGATCAGCATCTATTTTAACTGACAACTCTACATGAGAACTTAAAAAAAAAAATTGGACATGAGGACTTTGACCTGATCCTCAAAGTGAAGTTTGGAGTTTGCACGCAAACCACCTTCATTGATTGTTTGCAAGCATGACTCACTGTTAGCCACAGACTAGGCCATAAACACACTCATAACATGGCAACAACTATGAGCAAGACTGACTATATCATGAGTACTCAGTCGCTTGTTTCCTACTCATTCCTGACCCTCTGCTCAAGGCATCCACCTCTACCTCTGACTATGTAATTAGCGTTTCCCATCCTACCCTGCTTAGCCATGGTGACCTCTTATAGGCTAGTAATGTTTCATTCATTCTTTTTTTGTTTGGTTGGTGTCTTGTTTTGTTTGTTTTGTTTTGTTTTGAGACAGGGTCATACTTTTTAGTCCATGCTGGTCATGAACTCACTATGTAGCCCAGGCTGGCCTCGAACACACAGCAATTCTCCTGCTTCAGTGTCCTGAGTGCTAGTATTATAAGCTAAGCCTTAATTCTTATAAGAGTATTATATTTCCCATCAATAAACCTCTTCTTCAATATTTAAATTATTCCTCTTTTATATAAAAGGTAAAACTTTACAAAAGCACATTTGTCGTATGTCACATGACATTTTAGCTCAAAACGTTCTCATAAGAAAAGTGTGTCAATTATAAGATCATATTTTTAGTTATTAGTGGTGCAATTTAAAAATGATTGGGCCAACGAAAGAGTTGATCCTTATGTATAGGATGACCTCATCTGTTAAATACAAATTTGGAGATATCCTATTATCCACAAATATACAGAATGACAAAGTACATATACATACCTATACACATTTGTATCCTAATTACAAACATAAGTGACCAGCACCCCATCTTACTCTCAGGACTCAAACATCTTAGTCTGTTCTTTAAAAGAAATTGCCTTCATTAAAAAGAAAAAAAAAGTTCAAGGAAACACACATTCCACTGTCTCAGGCCTCCTTTTACCACAGGGCAAAGACGAAGACAGCCTAATTTGGGAGTCATGCTTTGATCAACTAAAACCTTCATTATGATGGCAGGATTAGTGTTCTGATTAATACTTATGAAACAGACAAGTTCCTAAATCTATGATTCTGTTCTTGTTCTCTTGTTTTATTTCTTATTTTTGTCTATCTATTTTGTACTGGGAATTGAACTCAGGGCCTTCACACTGAGTTCCATCACAAACCCATATATATATATATATATTATATATATATATTATATATATATATAATATATATATATTATATATATATATTATATATATATAATATATATATATTATATATATAATATATATATATTACATATATATTATATATATATTATATATATATAATATATATATATATTTTAAGCAGGGACTCGCTAAGTCACTAAGTGGCCCAGGCTAGGCTTGAGCTAGCTTTCTATCCGTCCTGCCTCATCCTCGTAGAGTGCTGGGATTACAGGCCTGTGCTGCTGGGCCCAGGTACAAGAGAAAAAAGAAAAAAAAAACTTTGCTTTTTATTCTAGGTAGCAATATGATCAGCTACAAGACTCTTTTTTCAAAGACCTTTTCACACATGGACATGGAAAACAAAGGCTTTTAAGAGGACCACTAGAGTGTGTGAACTCTTTTTTATAATTTCTCCTCTCTCTTGCTTCTTGCATAGAGCTCAAGCATGGAGGCTAGAGATCCAGCAACAATCTTAGACTGTGAAAAAGTTTGGAAAATGGAAGCCCTAGCTAGAAGTGGCAGAGTAGGAGTGCAAGAAGAAACAAGGCTTTTGAAGATGAGGGCACCACCCTCATCTAGATCTAGACTACTCACCCTCAAATTTCTTTCACTTGAGAAAGAGTGAAGACATTGGTATTTTTATTCTTTATTACTAGTTTCAAAAATGTAAATCTCAGCCGATGCAACTGTTAATTGTGAATTCTAAAGGCGAATGCTTCTTTGATTAATAATAACAGCAAAACTCCTTGAGTGCTCATTCTGCTAATCTCTGAAATACTTTCTAAACGTTATCTGAATTAGCCCTCACTAACTCTGTGACATAAATATCATATGCAGTTCATCTTTCACATGAGGCATTGCAGCTGGGAAATGTTAAGTAACTTGTTGAAGGTCATGTAAGCAGGGAGCAGTGGTACTGGGTGCACTCAAACCCAGGCAAGCTGTCAGGAGAGCCCTGGCTCTTAACTTCTCAGAAGTGGCAGGAATAACATCCTAGATGGTACAACAAAGGGGATTTTGAAATGTTGAGTCACTCATTTGTGAAATTATCATAGAGCATTTAGTATGAGGTTTGTTCATTAATGGAAGCTGATTATGTAGAAATGAATTAGACATGCATTTCCTCTTTGTAGCTCCTGGCTTAGAGGAGAAGAATGGTTGGGAAATACTTCTTAAAGCAATATCTACTGAATATCTTTACAAATATGATTTAAATCCTAAGGAAAGTATGAGACAGGAAGTGCTTCCCTTCTGAGCCTTTTCTACTCTCGTTGGTCCCTTTCTGACTCCAGTTATAGGTGTGGCTGCCACAGACAATTGAACAATATTGTGTAATGGAGGATTCCTGAGGCATTCTTTTTACACCCTTCGTCATTGTGGATTTTTTATGTTTATCACCATTTTTTTTTTTTTTTTTTTTTGCTGATGGCATTTCCTGAGAATGGGTATTTTTAAAAAATTTTTCACACAGTCACTTGAGGAAAGTTGCACAGTTTGCCTGGTACATCTCCTCACTTCTGGCATCCTAACTTGGGGCTTCCCATCAAAGGCGCCCCAAGTATCCTATCCCAAGTCTTATCCTAACCCTAATGCACCAAGATCTGTCCTGGAAAGCTTTAGTACATTGGAATTAATCCTCTCTTTGAGTCAAGTCAATGAAATTTATATATGAAGTTATTATTTTTTTAAATTAATGAAAGTTAGTGAACGTTTTTGGTTTTCTTTCTTGCCAAGACAGACTTGAATACTCAAACTCACAAGGCAGAGTGTTATGTGTGAACTGATGGTGGGTGAGAACTTAGTCAAAAAGTAACAGTTTTGAATGTAGCACTCTAGGGCAGTATGCCTTGGCATGCACTCATAGTCCGGGTTACTTGGGAGACTGATGAAAGAGGTTCTCTTAAGTCTAAGGATTGAGACCAGTCAGGGCAACATAGTGACCCCTTGTCAAACTTAAAACTATCACTCTTTCTCTCTCTCTCAACAAATTACAGTACCCTTACTTACTAATTCTTTGCCCATCTCCATTTCATTTCCCAGATAAAATCACTTTCAGTTTTTTCATATTTACCATCATATTTTAAAATAATCTATTTATGCAGGTGCCTTGTTATGAATTTCAATTTGATTTAGTAATAAACTGTTATAGTAAATAAGGAGCTCTATCTCTCACACCACCAATCCCACTTTCCTTAGATCTCCCAAGATGATTGTGGCACAATTTTTGACTATGTCAATACTAAGTATTGATGATTTCATTACTAGTAAATAGCAAAATTCCTTCCTGCAGAATATTGTTTTTCCTTGTATCAATAACTGCCTCACTTCTCAATTTCTCACGGTAAGTTTTATCATTTCATTTATTCTGGCTGATACTCTAAGAGTTCTTTTTAATCTGAAGATGTGTCAATCCCAGGAGGCCTCAATATCAAGAGATTGTTTTGTTCTCTTTTTGCAGAACTCTTTCCCCACATGTTCCTCCAAGATTTATATTCAGTATCTATCATATTTTCTTTACTAATGTCTTTTTTCTTGTCTGTTTCTATTTTTCTGGGAGATTTTCTGAACTTTATCTTTCATAACTTCTATAAAAGACTTTATTGACAAAATTTTATTTCTAAGAGTTCTTGTTATTTTTCATTTTATCCTGATTTTATTTTTGTTTTATTATGGATGTAAATTTTGAGGAAGGTTAGGTATGCACATGATAATGATATATGATCCACAGACTTCGTTACACTGGATGGCTTCTTAGTTTCCTCCTTGTTTATGGCTTTTCCATGTAACTGGGCAAAACTTATGTTCTGTTCTTCTCAAAATATTTTTGGCTTTAATGCCATTACTAAATATTGGCCAAGTAATCAGAAATCTTTGCCCCTCTCCTGCATTAGCCTCAAGTTAGCATCTTTCCTCTAACCCCAAATGATTTAGTTGTATTCATTCTGTTTTATGAAGTTCTCGAACAGTTTGAGCTGAGAGAAATTCCACAGCCTCACTCTCCCTCCAGCTGGTCTAAGAATCAGTTTTACATAGGTGGTATTGCATTAACGCAATGATCAGGGCAAGTGGAATCTCACTGAAGAAACAAGGCAGAGACAGTCCAACCCTTCCTTTGAGACAGCATAGATGAATCTCAAGCCTGTCTTTTGCAGTGGCTGAACCACTTCCTTTCCTATGGAAGAAAGTCACAGCCTGAATCATACCCTGTTGCTGTTCTTTGTTTGCTGAGTAGTGACAGTGACACACTCCACCCCCCTATTTCCTCCCCCGAACACAGAGTTCTGGAGAACTGTGCCCCAATTTTCAGCTCTCATGAGGTGGTTTATGATTCATACTCTTTTCTTTAGTGACCTTTTAAAAAGAAACACTCATTACCTCTATTCTCATTCTCTTTTTTTCTTGATAATTTCTCTTCCAAGCATTTTTATTTACCTGAACATATGCTATAGTTAAATTTAAAATCAATAACTTTTTTGCTAAAGTGATTATGCAGTGATAAGTGATTTTAAAAAAATCTTTATTTTAATATATTCATTTCTTTTAAAATTTTACTACTGTAGTGTAAAACTGATATCATAATTAAATATTCTCTTACCTTCTAGAACTGAAAACTCACTCACCAAGAGTTTATGTTAAAATTCTTTGCATGCTTGTTGACAATTTAACTTCCCATAAGATGGAGAACTCATACAGATGGATTATGCTTTGTGTGTACTTAACTTCTATCACTAGCCCTGAACCAACTGGAGAATTATAAGTAGCCCGGTTTTGTTGTAACATAAGGTGTGAAGGTGGGAACAGCAGCAAATGATGGAAGAGAGACAGCTTAAAAAGCTTAATTTTTTTGTAATTTTAGAGTTTCCAATAGATCTGGAGAGAAAAAGTCTGAGCATGATTTAATTTTAGAAAATCTAAAGTCTAAGTTACATAAAGTTTCTTGAATTTAAGGATATATATTTTGAAAGAGGAAAAAAAGTAGGACTCCTATATAATTCAAGAGAATGGAAAACACAAATACTTTTTTCATTATACAATTCAGATTCCACTAGCAAGTATATTAATACCGAGTAATGCACTACTAGATGTTATTGGAGTATAATTAATATACTGTATTCTCCAGTATTGTTGGTTTAGTATATGTGTGTGTGACTGAATGGTATTATAGCAAAAGATACAGTGAGATTCAGTGAACTTTTCATAATTCATATTTGAAGCTATATAATTTTATTCTACACACACACACACACACACACACACACAAACACACACACACACACACACATACACACAACAGTTGTCTCTCCATCTCTGTGGGGTTTGCACCAGCATATTTAATGACAGATTAAACCCACCTTGGATCAAAAATACTTGAAAAAAATATTGTATTCATATTGAACATGAACACATATATACTTTTTTCTATTGTTCCATAAACAATTATTTGCATAATATTTAGACTGTATTAAATATTATTATTAATATACAGACAATTAAACTATTTGGGATAATGTGCACATAGATTATGCACAAATACCATGTCATTTTTATAAAAGGAACTTGAGCTTCTGAAAATTTTAGTATCTACAGAGATCCTGAAACTGGTCTCTTCTGGATACAGAGGCATTTCATACCAAAGAAATGAAAAACACATGCCTAGCACGGTGTAACCTTGCAAGGAGACCTAAGGCACCAATATGCCTAATGAATAAACATACTATTTTTAAATGCTCCATGTACCAAGTTGTTTATTTCCAGCCTGCCTCCCCTATTCTCTCACTTTCTTCTTTTTTGCTACATTTGACAAAATGAATGGAGGAGTGAGAGGAGGAAAATAAATAACAGAGAAGGTTCGATTCCAGCTCCTGAGGCCGGGACCTGTGTGGGACCAGACCCGAGCAGGCTTGCCACACCTCATGTATGCTTGCATGCTGGTCATTGTTACATAGCACCAGTGAATGCAGTGCCATTTTACTCAGATAAAGCCAATTTGTTTTGTGGATGGGGTAGCACAATATTGTCTATGGCATAGTAAAAACTGTGTGGCCCTGGGACTTGGAAGATGACCGAGACAATGTCATTTGCTTAAGGGCATTTAAAAAGTCACGAAAGTTAATTATCTTGGAGTTTCAGGTGGATGGGCCATAAGAAAGAAGAGAAGTAGTGCACCCAGGTTTTATGGAGTCAAAAATAATCCAGTTTGAGATTGGGCCCTAATTAGAAAGAAATAAAAAGTGACAAATTCAGAATTTCTGTGGTCTCTCTCAAAACCTTGGGAGTGGCTTATAAAAATGAAGATTCTGGAAGATCAAAATCTGCTTTTGTTCCAGTGAGGGACATTTAGAAAATATCACCACCACCTGTCTTAGTTCCTTCTGGCTGCTATGACACAATGCCTTGGTTGAGTAGTTACAAACACCCTGAGTTCATTCGTCACAGTTCTGGAGGATGGGAGGTACAAGCCCAGATACTAACACATTTGGAACCCATGAGTCCTAAGTGGTACCTCTAGTTGTGTCCCTACATGGGAGAAACAGCAAGGCAGCACTCTAGGCCTCTTCCATACATGCAGTAACCCCGTCATGTGGATCCTCTAGTGATGCCCTGTTGCCTCCCAAAGCCTTATCATCTTGAACTATCCTTTTGGTGCTTATGGATCAACGTATGTATTTGACGGAGGACACAAACACTCTCACCATGACACCACACAAATATATATCTTATAGAGGAATTGAGAATGCACATTTTCTGCTCATCCACAAAAGATGGAAAGAGATTTGAATGACACTTTTCTTAATTCTTCTAAAAGGGTTACATATCTAGCATCACTCCAGATGCACAGAAGTTAATTTATTTATACAGTCGATGCCTTGGTGCAGAAATATTGCTATGTCTACATACCTTACTCTTCGCGGAAAATGTATCGTAGAGGTTACTCCCAAAATATATAAATACATATTTAAGCTTAAGATAAATCTTGGTGGTGTAGGACATTCTAGAATGGATGAGGCAGAGTAAGGAAGCAAAGAAGTGTGGACAAGAATTTGCCTGTGTATCAGTGTGTTTGAAAGGCTATGAAAGCTAGATGTAGGAAAGATATGAAATGGAGATTAGCCAACATTCTGAAGAGAAAAAAAGCTCATTCTGCAAATTTCTTAAGACTCTAAGTTGGAATATTGAAGAATGCTTCAGGGTCTTCTAGTTCCCAGCATGGATTAACTTGAAAAAAAATCAAATCCCAAAGTCTTATCTCTACATTCTACATCTACAATTCATTACTAGCAATAGAAGAGTGTGTGAGTGCTTATGAATGGCGAGCAGGGAGGCAAAAGAAGGGCATTGGCTAATAGACCGGAATGAAAGCTAGTCCAATGAGATTGAAGCAGTTTAGGGGAAATTTGGCAATGGGATATGTTAAGGCCATTTTGGTTGTAGAAGGAAAAAAAGAGTGTTAACTTTCAAAAATAATTTTTAAAAAGCTTACAGAAATAGAGGGCAGGATGTGGTAACAAAACTTTTTGATTCCAGAGTAGTAATAGCATGTGCAAACAACATGGGATCATACAGAGGGAAAAGGGAGAGGAATGGAATAGAAATACGGAGACTTTTGTTCCACCACCACGAGTTAAAATGTGTTGTTAATAACTCTTAAAATAGAAGACCTTAAAAAAAAACTGATGGAACTTAAATCTTACTCATTTATACCAATGAGTAAAATTTATGAACCATCAATAATTTTAACTCCAGCTATTTTGTTATGACTCTAGGCAATTATTAACAACTTTTCTTAAAACCTCAACATTAATTCAAGTATGAAAGTCCCATTGTTGTATTATGTAACAGATGGCATCAAACTTTGTAGCTCATCCTCCTATTCCTGAGGACGGGAGCTTAGAGAACATGAATTATACTATAAATTAAAATTCAGTCTGATTTAGGGCTTTTTCCCTATTCAAATAAATTCAATGAACAATGGGCAATTCACTTAATAAAAAAGAAAATATCCTTCTTGCAGGGCGCTATGATCTGAATCTATCTCTTCAGAATTCATATATTGAAATATACTGGCCACTGGGTTTGTATTAAGACTAGGGATAGGGACTTTTGGAAGGTAATAAGCCACGTAGGCAGAGCCTTCATGAATGATATTAATACCTTTATAAGAGAAGCATGAGGAAGCTATTTGTCTATTTTCTGTTTTTCTGCTTTCCACTGTATGAGGATACCTCACCAGTGTCAGCTGTGAGGAGAAGGGCCTCATCAGATACTAACCCTACTACTTTGATCTCAAACTTCTCAATCTCCAAAACTATGAGGAACACACTTTTATTATTAGAATACTAGCAGTCTCCAGTGTTTTGTTATAGCAACACAAATGCACTAAAACACAAGCTTAAAGTCCATTGAAAAAATAGAACCACACCATTTATTTGAAAAAGTTCAGTATAACAAATTGCTTGATAATAGGAGATGGTCATCAGCCAACATGGATAAAAGAATTCTAAGTGTCAAGTATAAAACAGAAGCTACCACATTTCATGTGTAAAAACACAGACAAAAGGAACTAAGTACCAGGAAGAGGCTGACTTCTGATCCCAGGCCAAGATCCTGACTTCTTCAGAAAGAACACGCTAGTAGAGCAATAAACTGCCAACTCCTGGTGAGTGAGGCTGGTACTATTGTGTAGAAGAAGCCCACCGTCATTAAAAGGCAAGGCCATCTCACTGCTGCTAAGAAGGGGCTTGTGGTGGAGAGATCATGGCCGCAAGGCACGGTTAGAGCACTTGGGCATGGCCTGCTTTGAATAATGTAATCTATGGAACAGAATTTGGATGCAGGAGTGATTTTCTGCTGCAGTGTCCTGCGGGTTCACACCAGTGCCCTTTCCTGGCAAAATCTAACATTCTTTTCCTCAGTGGGCAAATGAATGGTTCAGAGTCTAGCTGCAGTATTACAAAGAATTGTTGTAAATGCTGTATTATAATTCAACCAGAACTCTAATAAATGCTGTATGTGTAAAGACTCAACCATAAATTTAGCCTTCACAAATATGTACGTAAAATAATAAACAAATAGAAGAAATCAATAGTATATCCAATAAAATGTATACACATAGCGAGCAAATAGAAAACAGTGATTACAGTCTTTGTTTCTGTATTGGGCACAATTTAAGAGCCATTGTGTTGTTGCCTTCTGCTAGAAACATTCATTCTTGGAAAGCAAGACCTTCAAATACATCAGCAAAACTCAAAATTTCTCAGATATAAAAACTCTCCAAGTGAAATATGAGGCATCTCTAAAGGTAATTTGGTAAGAGATGCCACTCCCTCGACTACCCTTTGATTTCTGTGATAAAGGAACAAGGGTACCATATAACAGCCTCTTATTCAAAGTGTTTACTGTATTCTACAAGACAGAATTCCATTATCTTCAAGATTTTCCCCTCAATTGAAATCATAACTAATGTTTCAGTAAGCAACATACTATTCAATTAGACCAGCTGTGTCTGGCATTTAATTTTTATGTATTTCTGTGTAAAAAAGGACGTACATGTTTGTCTTTGAAGCACAGAGTAAAAATGGCTTAGACCCAGTTTGGCTTGAGCTACAATGGAACAATTGGCAAAATGGATCATATCACACTCATGAAACATTTAGGCAAATACAAGTTTAGTCAATGGCTTGGATTAGAGAACAGTTGACTATCCATTCCCACATGTTCGCAGGTCAGTGTTGCCTGAGGGAGCATGCCTAGCATGTCATTGCAAAAAAGTGGCCCATTGATAAATGTAGCACATGCAAATAAATGATATGGCTCATGATATTGAGACATTTAATCACTTACTAAGGATAAATTTAATACAGATTCAATGCAAAAATGACATTATTATAGAGCAAGGTTGATAGTAAAGTTCATATAGAAAAACAAATAGATGTACTGGTTAGGATTCTAAGAGAAAGAGGTTTAACAGTATTTATAGAGATAAAAGACTTTTATTTGGAGGGCTGACAAGTCTGAGGAGAGGGATAGTCTCAATTGGCCGCATGCATATACCAGAACTGGAGGGTCCAATAGCTGCTCAGACTTTTACCAAAACAGCACCAGTCCAAGACAGGGGCAGCCAGTGTGAACTTGCTGTGGATCATTGTTCATAAGCAAAACAAAGACCAGAGGCTGACACAAATCAGTGATCGAGATAAGTGAAGTGGAGACAGGAACAAGTCCATGTCTGGAAACTCAAGCCAAGGTTCGAGCTTTTCCAAGAAAAGCTGTAACAATGTGTCTTCTTCCTTCCTTTGTTCAGCACAGTTTGCCTGTTGGGAGACCCACAACCATGTGGGTGCCTCTCCCTCACTTCCTGTCCCATAACATAACACATCTGAAATCCATAACACATCTGAAAGCTCTTCCCCAGACATTTCCCAGTTTCAACAAGTTAACACAATCCCTCCAATAGTCAAAATCCACCCTTGTCAACTTGACAAGCAGACATATCTCCTTAAACCATATTTAATTTCTAAATACAATAGCCAATTTCCTAATTTTACCTAACACAACTCATATAAATGGAAATGCAATACATTTTTCCTCCATAACAGAAAACAGATTTCTCCTTTGAAATATGTTTATTCTTCTAGTATTCAATTTCTTAAACATTAGAATGCAACTTTAACAAATTCCAATATTAAAGCAATTAATAACACATCTACATGTATAAGCATAATGACATCATATCTATTCATTCTGCATATTTCTCTGATCTTCAGGTAAGCACCTTTCATAGGTTTTGGTTCTTTTCCTGGTGGAGTGACCTATTCCTGAAGGTTCGGCATCATTTTCATCTTATTTGGATTGAGTTTGTACTAGTTTCCCATTGACTCTAAAAACCAGGTATGGTAATACTCGAAGGCACCCTAAAGGATCTCCAGTACTTCAGGCATATTTCTCCTTGCCTCCATTATGGAATGCTAGTCCAATTTCCCCTTGGTATTCAGGGCCAACCACCCCTGCCAATGCTGTAATTCCTTTTGTACCTTGTTGGCTCAGTGCATGAGGAGGCCAAGGTGACCATGTGGAAGTCTTAATTCCAGTTTAATGAAATTGTTGTTGTTCCTGCTGGTAAAGATATGGCTTGGATTAGAGTTTTCCCCCTCTGGACCTAAGACTTCTAGACCAACAGAACATAGTGTAGCAGGAACAGGAAGCAAAAATTTTGCTACTGGGTCACGAGGAGTGATGGTGAATGGTACCATCCCCATCTCCACCCCTGATTCCCTGCCACATGAATCCTGGCTATGGAAGAAACAGTGCCATATATTGGTCGTTGATTCACAGCATATACTAAGGAAATCCAAGGGAGCACCAAAAAATGAAAAATTGCACAGAGGAAATAGACCTGAAATACACTAACAAATGGTATATACAAAAATCTGTATAGTTAAAATTTAATATAGCCAGAGTTGGTAATGTGAGCCTGTATTCCCAGCACACTGCAATGCTGAGGAAGAAGGGTCACAAGTTGGAGCTTACCTGGTTGATTAAGTGACTTAGTGAGACCTTATCACACAATAAAAAATAAAAAGGGCTAGTGGTGCAGCTCAATGTGAAGGCCCTGGGTTCTATTCCCAGTATCACAAAAAGCTTCCTTCCACATATACACAAAACACAACAAAACTGTGAGATGTTAACCCATAACTAGACAAATAGACCCATGAAGCAGGATAGAATTCCATACATACACACAAATATTTTTATTACATTGTAAAACATTGGATTAAAGATAGATTTTTTAATAAATGGTGCTGGGATAACGGTTTAGAAAAAATATACCTAAATTCTTATATTGTAGACAAAAGTGCCCTCCAAATGGATTAGGAATCTTGGAAGGAAATGTGTAAATTTTTTAACTACTATTATGCAAGACTTCTTTTTTTGACTTAAAATCTTGAGGCAAAGTAAAAGTTTTTCATGACCGTGAAAACACACCATCAGCAAAGTCAAAGTATGCCGACAGACTGAGAGAAATGTTGATAACATTTCAGATAGCCAAATGCTAATAAACAATTTACAAAAAGCTTCAAGATTAGGAGACAGTAGCTAAAGCAATACTTATTGGGAAATTTATAACATTAAATATTTATAGTAGAAAGGAAGAAAAATCTCAAATCAATAACGCAGGTTTCTAATTTAGGAAAAAGCTAAAGAAGAAGAAAGTAAACCCAAAGCAAAATAGACAGAAATAATTTTTTAAAAATCTAGGTGTAGATTATTTCACTAGATAATTTTACCAGACATTTAAAGGAGAAATGACTTTAATTTTATTCTGTCTGTTTGAAACACAAACTTCCCCCAAAAATTTGAGCAAAGAACCAATACTGTACAAAAAAAAAAAAAAACACACATGACAATCAATTGAAGCTTATCCCGGGACGCAGACATGGTTCATTATTTGTAACTAATGACATGTTATGTATTTGCAGTCTAAATTATATATGCTAACATTTAAATTAAATATGCCAGTATTATATATTAGCAGCCTAAAAAAGAAACACCACATGATTATTATCAATTGATGCAGAGGAAGCATTTCACAATAGTAAATATCAATTCATGATTAATAAAAAAAGAAACTCTCAACTAACCAAAATAGGTAAGAACTGCCTCAACTTGATGAAGGTCTACATAAAAGCTGTGTAGCCTACTACCAAGGTACACTAACCAAGCCCATGTCAGAGAAACACAGAGATGCACACGCACTTTTGTCATACACAAGATATTGGTAAAGGGTTTTTTTTTTGTGATAAATGTTGTGAACTGCACCATGCACTTTCATACATAACACACATAAAGACAATTTTTCCTTTCTCCCAAGATGTTGTAGCATCGCTTTCTGGTGATTTTTTTGTTGTTGTTGTTAAAAAAGACCGTCAAAGTCTGAGAGTCCAATTTGCTCTCTCTCTTTATCTTTTTTTCCCACTTTTATTAGGATGTATATATGATACACAATGGTTACGTTAAACTTGAGAATTTTATGCAGATACTACTGCAACAGCTTTACATTCCCTTCCCTGCCCCCTTTCTCACCCTTCCATTCCTGCCTTCACTCCTCCACTCCCAGCATCTTTCCCACTTGATTCCTAAATACTTATACTCTCTCATGTTAGAGAAACCATTTGATATTTAATCTTCTGAGTATGAGTGTTTAATCTTCACTAAGTATAATGGTCTCACGTTGGATCCATTTACCTGCACATGATACAAATCTGTCTTTATGGCACAATAGTATCCCATTGTGTATATATCCCACATTTTTTCAATTCATTGGTCTATTGATGAATATTTTGGCATCTTCCATGATTTAGCTACTAGTTCTGCTGCTATAGACATGGCTATGCGTGTATCTCTGTTATGCGCTTCTGACTCTTTGGAAAGATACCTAAAAAGAGTGTCACTGTTTTAAATGGAATACCTACCTAGAGGTTTTTTTTTTCTTTTTGACGAATCTCCATCTATAGTGACTGTACCAATTTACAGTCCCACCAGCATGTGTGAGAGTTCTTTTTCCCTTTCATCCTCTCCAGCATTTATTGCTTTTTGAGTTTCTGATACAAGCCATTCTTACTAGGGAAGATACCATCTCAGTGTTGTTTTGACTTGCATTTCTCTAATGATGAAGGTTGTTGGACATTTTTTCATTATTGGCTGGCCATTTATACTTCTTCTGAGAACTGCCTATTCATTTGTTTAACTATTTTTATGTTTTTAATTTTTTTTATTTTTTCCCACTATTTTTATTAATATACAAATGTAATACATAGTATTTACAATGAATTTGGGTGTTTCGTACACATATGTATCATATCGACTTTACAATCCCTTCCCATTTTCTACCCTCCCACCCCCTCCCTATCGCTTCGCCCAACTCCGGCTATCACTTCATGTGGTTCCAAAGAATGTCTGTGTTCTGGGTTTTCCAAGTCAGAGAAACCATACAGTGTTTAACATATTAATCTTCCGCACCTAAGTCATTTCACTTAAGTCACCACTCTACCTCAGCTTCCTATTCCTCGAATGGGTCTGCAGCAGTTAAATCTTGATGCCTCTTCTCTGAATCCAACCAATCCCTTTAATGGGATATTTACCAAAGGTTTTTTTTTCTATATTTTGCTATATGTTTGTTGTTATTCTTAAACCTGGCCTTACCCACCAGTTGATTGATTATTTTTAACTGGGTCTTTAATTTGAGGTGTTTATTTTTATTCAGTTCTTTGCAAATTCTAGATTTTAACCCCCTGTATGATGTTTAGGTGGTTAAAAAAAAAAAAAACTTCCCATTGTGTCAGTTCTCTCTTCACTTTCTTGATTGTTTCCTTTGCCATGCAACAGCTTTTTAAGTTGATAAGAATCCCATTTGTTGATTCTGGGGCTTACTTCTTTTGCATCAGGTATTCTGTGGAGAAGAACTTTTCCCACATCTACATTGTCGTGTTTTGCTTTCTTTCACTTCCTTTGGCTCCTTTGTCAAAAATCAGATAGCTGGGAGGACTTGTGGTGGTATCTGAATCCTTCATCGGTCAACCTGTCTGTTTTTGTGTCAATATAATTTGGTAACATAATTTAATCTCCAGAATCATAATGCCAGCTACTCTTGTTACTCAGGATTTCTTTGTTTGTTTTGGGTCTTTCTTTTCCATATACATTTTAGCATTGTGTTTTCAAGTTCTGTGAAAAATTTTGTTGGCATTTTGATAGGAATTACATTGGCTGTGTACATATGTTTTGGCAGTGTAGCCATTTTGACAGCATTTATTCTGCTTATCCAGGAACGGGGAATATCTTTCCATTTTGTAATATCCTCTTCATTTTTTAATCATAATGTGGTTTTCATTATAGAGGCCCTTGACTTCCTTGGTTAGGTTTATTCCTAGGTATTTAAATTTTGGAGGAGCTTTTAAGAATGGATTTGTTCTTCTCATATCTTTCTCAGTGAGTACATTGTTAGTGTAGAGAAATACTGTTGATTTTGTTGTATTAATTTTGAATCACGCAACTTGGCTGAATTTGCTAAGTGGTTCTCAGAGTCTCTTGATGGAATTTTGAGCTTTCTATGTAGAGAACCATGTTATTTACAAATAAGGATAATTTACCTTCTTCCATTTCTATATGTGCTTCTGTCTCTTACCTGATTGCTCCAGCTAAGGTTTTGAGAACTGTACTGAGTAGAAAGGGTGGGAGTAGACAGCCTTGTCATGTTCCTGATTTAAAAGGAAATGTTTTCAATTTTTCCCCATTTAGTATGATGTTAGGCAGTTAGTTTTGCATAAATGTCTTCTATCAGTTTGTGGTAAAGTCCATCTATGTATTTTCCTCAGATATTTTTTAAATCATAAATGGATGTTAGATTTTATCAAAGGCTTTTTCTGCATCTACAGAGATGATCATGTGATTTTTTTGCTCTTGATTTTATTGGTGTATTACATTAATTGGTTTACATATATTGAACCATCCTTGAATGGATGAAGTCCAAAACTATAAGCGCAATATAAAGTCCTGGAATGAAGCTAACTTGAACATAGTGTATGTTCTCTTTAATAATTTTTTGAATTCTACTCACCAGTATTTTATAGAGTTTTTTTGTTAATTAAGGAGATTATGTTCCTTAAGAAGTTTGATGTATAATTTTCTTTCCTAATTAAGTCTTAAAATATGGAATATTTCATGAGTTTGTCTGTCATTCTTGTGTAGGGGCCATGTTAATCTCCATATTATTCCAATTGTAGTGTACGTGCTACTTGTAGTACATTTACTTAAGACTGCTCTTCTTATTAACTGAACTCTCACTGAAAGATCACATAGTTTGAGGTTGGGAACCTGAATAGCTAGAGTTCAGTGGAGAATAGAGTTCAGGCACTAGTGAAGCTAGCACACAATCCATGATATCCAGAATTTTATTCTTGTAAAACCAGAGAAGTTCTTTTGTCTCTAATATTTCTGAGGGGTAATTACAGAGTTCACAAAAAGTTTAAAAATTTACACATTGCTTTTTCTATCTAAAAAAACAGAGTAGTTTTAAAAAAGAGAGAGATGTTAATAATGAGAGTTTTGTCTGATCATTGTGGTTGGGTACAAACACTATAATCTATTCCAACCCACTCATCTACATTACTTGTCTTTATCATTGAATAATTGAAAGTTAGTCTCACATTTGAGCACTTACTACATTGTCTTCTCATACATTCTTAATACCCTATTGCTATTAAGTTGACATTGTACCCCTTATATTAGAAATAAATAATTAATCAAAGCTGCTGAACTATGGGAAAATGAACTGTCACAGCTTTACTTTCCACTTTGAACACTAGATCCATCACTTTGATCACATGGGCCATTGGTTAGCATTAGCTTATTTTCTGCTGGACATTAAATAAGCATTGGTAAAGACTCTCTGGAAATAAATTTATTGTATCAAAAAGGGAGAAAGACAAATTTACAGACATATTTATAATGCTGCTAAGAACTATTTCCAGAATAGTGATTGCTGAGAACTCCGTGAGGTGTTCAGACTGTTTTGTACCCTTTATAATTAACATTAAATAGACTAGATCCATTCATTCATTTATTCAGCCAATTCATATTGTGGTTTGGATCTGGAATGTCCCTATTTGGATGTTTTGGATTATCTATGGAACCATGTTCTGTTAGGATATGGGGGCGTGGTCTGAAGGGGTGGATTATAGGTGTATGGTGGAAGACAGGCATACGGTAAGTTATAGTTTGTAGGTGGGTGGATTAGGGGCTTAAACCTGAAAGGGGTAGAACAGTGAGGCTGAACTCAGAAGGGGTGAATCACTGGGACAGGGCCTGGAAGGATATATGCTGCTTCCTCTCTTCCTCTGGGACTTGGCTTCTTGTTTGGAATGCCATAAGGAATTGCATCCATCTCCACCTCTGCCATGTGCTTCTGCTGTTGCTGGCTGCCAGTGAACAGACTGCGACCTTCTGGAACTGTGAGCTACTAAAATAAACTTTCCTCCCTTAATTTGTGCATGTCAGATACTGAGTCACAGCAATGAAAACTAGCTAAGACAATTCACAAGGATTTATTGAATGTCTACTGTAAAATATTACTGGTCAAGTCCTACTAAGTATTTCAAAAGATAGCTATTAAATGTCCTAGAAACTGAGCCTGAGAGGAGAATTCTTGTTGAAATAATTTGGTGACGGAATATTCTCAGGAGAAGGGGCAGGGGAAGCATTGCAAGGATGTAGCCTCATTAGGACACTACTTTCAGTATAAGTCTGTGACAAACTGGTTTTCTTAAGGAAAAGGGGCCCACTTCTGTGCCACATGTCAGTATATTAGTGGATGGGAGCTGTAAACCTCGAGAGTATAGCTACTTCCTTCTCCTGTTTTGTTGAGAAAGAGAAGTTCTTTTGAAATGGAGACAGTTTCAAGTTGTAAACAGCAAGTGGCACATAACATGTAGGTTATGGATAAATGAGCTAAATCAAGGTGGGGTGGGTGGGGCTCTAATTTCATCCCTCATCTCCTAGATTATAACATTAGATACAATCAAGGCTTATTCAATTATTGGATCTATAAAATATCATAATTAAGTATCATAAATTATTCATTTTTCACATATATCATTCAAGAAGAAATTGACATAATTTGAAGTAAAGTGTATACAAACTTCTATTATATTCTAATTCCTATTTATTTCTAGAATTATTTCTTCTGATTAATATGTAGGTAGAAGAAACTTTATTTCTAATATCTTTTACTGAGAAGTAAATAATTTCATAACATTTTGAGGGGATTCAATAAATATTATCATAGCAAAGAACAGTTCAAAGAAGAAGTCGTTAGATGACTTCTCTTATTGAGTTTAAGAAATCACCACCAAAATGTAGATGAGAATGCAAGAAGAAAAAAGTGAACATAATAATAAGAAAGGAAAGATCAATTTCTTCCTGTGATAAATGATGAGGTGGAAAAATCCAAGGTTGGATTAGTGCCTAGAAATGAGAGAGCTGAAAGAGATATCTCACCAACATTAAAAAAAAAAAGCACTAAGTGTTTAGACCACATTTTATGAGGAGGTCTCTTGAAAGAAACTGAGAGTGAGGGTTCTAGTTTCAAGTTTTTAGAATTAAAATAGACATAAGCAGGAATTTCCTTTTTCTCTTAAATGTTCTGGCTTTATATTTATGCTATCCTAAGGATTATATTAATATTACCCAACTAAATAGCCAAAATGTGAGCATCATACATTTTTCTGAATTTAAGGTCTTAACTAAAGTCTTTGGATGCACAAAGGGTCTTATGCACAGAATTCATAGGGTCATTGATTGGGTTAAAAATATTAGCTTCATAAAATAATTATCATATATTCTAAATACCTTTGCTTTATGACACATGAAATCTCAGTCTTAACACAGAAAAGTAAAAGATATGACAACTGACTAAAAATGTAGAAAATATAAGGGCTGTAAACTCAGAAATGCTATTGCATCAATGTTAATTTCCTAACTTTTTTGGGTGGGGGAGGGGTTGTTTGTTTTTTTAATATTCTAATTTTGGTAAGTACACCATGATTATGTAAGCAAATATTTTTGGCTTTAAGAAATGCACACTCAAATGTGTAGCAGGAAAAAAACAGCATATTTGCAACTTAAATGGCTCATAAAGTGATTTATGGGAGTGTGAAAGAGAGAGAGAGAGAGAGGATGGGAGAGAGAAAAAAGAATGTGAGTATAATAAAGGTTAACTTTTGGTGGAATCTGAATAGACACAGTAAAGAATGTACCATTTTTGACAGTTTTCTGTAAGTATGAAACTCAGTGTGTGTGTATGTGCATTTTAAAAGTGGTACTTAGTTTTATGCATACTCACTGTCATACTGAACTTTGAAAGTTCTCATCTCAACTTATGTCCCATTATCAGTTATTTTTAGCTGCTGATAATTTTTTCCATAGATTTTTTTTTCTGTGTCCCACTTGCTTTGTCATTTGAAATCTTTTGCTCTCCTCTTCTGATTGTCATTTGCCTAGGACAGATGATGCTGACTTTCAAGACATATGGCTGTTTTCTTTTTCTGTCAATCACTACCACCACCACCAACAACAACAAAAAATGCCCCAAAAGACAAATTATTGTGATGGACTAAAATAAGGTATGGGAAAGTGGAAAAAAATGAGTCATATTTTGGGAGTCAGCAGTTTTGGCTGGCCACTAATATAATTCATGACCTTGGAAAAAACCACTACAGTGCTTTGTGCCCTACTGTCCTCATAATTTTTTCCCAACAACTTATGTTACAGTGTTGAAAGAATCAATTTATGATTGTGCATCTCTTAAATCTCCCTGTTTTAGATATTAAAGAAGTTACCACAAGTAAATATACCTGTCATTAGTGCAATACTTAAATCCTTCTTTGATATTTTGGCTGTTGTTTTAGAACTGTACATGTTTTTCACGAAGCTCTGAGTATTACCAGCATTGGCTTCTAGTTACATTTCTCATGGGGGAGCATATAGAATATTTTTGATATAAGAGGATATCATTCAATAAAATTAATAAACCTCCATCATTTTTCTTATTTTATCTTATTATGTCTATTTTATAAGTGCCTGAATGGATTTTCTTCCCAAGTCTTCACCCTCTCTTCCAGGCATTCTGTCTTTGCTTGCCTAGCATCTATCCACTGGCAACATCAAGGTCAGTTTCCTTGAGGAAAACATCTCTTCCCACCATAGTTCACTTGATTTAGTTGGGACTGACCCAGGAAATGGAATTCATGAAGCTGATCTGACCACTCAGAGCAGCCCATGTTTTGTCTACATTGATTGGCTCAGGAAGGGGCACATAATAGTCCCTCTCATGACTCATACCAAAATTACAATGAAATAGTTTTTTTTTTCCACTAGGATTGCTAAACTACAAGGAGGGAGACTTGATCTTTGTAGTAGTTATCTTGCTACCATGAGACGAGTGTATTTCTAAGCTATTTTTAACAAATTTAAAGCAGAGCTAAGAGCAAAAGGAAAGCATTATTATTATTATTATTATTATTATTATTATTATTATTACTATTTATTGAGACACAGTCTTGCTCTGCTGTCCAGCATTGGCTTACTATGTAGTCCAACACACTAGCCTCCAACACAAGGCAATCTTCCTCCCTTAACCTCCCAAGTGCTGGGATTACAGATGTGCAACACTATACCTGACCCACATGGTGCTAGGAAACCGAACCCACAGCCTTAAGCTTGCCTGGCAAGTGCTTTCACAGCTAAGTTGTGCCCCCAGATTAGTAATTTCCAAATGATCATTTAGTCACCTACATAGGGTGTGCCTGCTGAGGGATACATGAGATTCGTTAACATGGGACAATGTTTCATCTATTCTTTTCCCATATAAGTTTGTTGAGATGGCTCTGACTAAATCTCTTGGAGTGTGCAGCAGAGACTGCTGGCTGCTTATTCTATTATCCATTTTCAACCTCATCCTTACTAATGCAATTTCAAGCCCCAGTAGTTCCAGCTTAAACACATGAACTTGTTAGCCTCTTTATACTAAATAAATATATCTGTGTAACTATATCCAAGGAGACATAGGGAGAGGTGATAGGATGATTAGAATGCTTTCATTAGCAGAAAGTTTGGATGAATCTATTTGCTCCCTGTTCTTCTCTTTTTTCTGCTTGGAATGAACACATGGTTGTACTCCTAGTCACCATGCTGTGAGGTTAAGGGTGGAAGCCATGCATTTAGAATGTGGCTGAAAGATAGTAAGACCTGGATTTCTGTTGCCTTTTCGAACTCCATAGAAATATGGACCATTCTTTTTTTTACATAAAAGAATAAGCCCTCAAGTGTTGAAACCATTGTAATCAGGTCTCTATTGCTAGTAGCTAACAAAATTCCTAGTTGATATAATACATCTCTGCAGTCAAACTTCAATGGTTCTTTATGAAGTGCCTGAGTTTACTTTGTGTGGATATAATAAGGAGAAATAGGACAAAGATATTTTTACTTGAAAGGTAATCTATGGTCAGCCTGGGCAACACAGTGTGACTTTGTCTCCTAAAAACAGAAAAGAAAAAGAATGAATATACATAGTTCTCATCCTCTTTATTTTGCTGCATTTATGCATTTTTGCCTCATTTATTTATGGTAGTAGGTAAGAAGCAAACAATACTGCTGGCTACTGCTGCCTCGTATAATGCATAGTGTTTTGGGCAGGTCAACTACAGTAGTTGAGAGTCTAAAAGCTTTGCCAAGGTGAGTTTTTAGATAGCCTCAACGTTTTGCCTTCTCTGCATTCTTTCTGTCACTGTCCTACTTCAGGCCAGCATCATTTAGTCTGTCACTTGGGGCTTCCTAGGTCTAATCTTTGTTCACTAAGCCCAATTTTCTGCACTGGTATTATAACAACCACTTAGTACATATTCAAGACTTAAATTTTTGCTTTGAAAACAACTACCTAAATTGACTAGAAATAACCAAAGCCTGCAAAAGCTGGAGAGGAGTCAGCATGTGAAGGGAGCAGCAACAGCTGAGGAACAGCTGGAAAGAAATGGGCTGTGGAATCCTGAGAAGACACTGAGGAGCTTTCCATGCATCGCTGTCTGTCTCTCTCGCTCCCTCTCTCTCTCTCTCTCAGTGTGTGTGTGTGTGTGTGTGTGTGTGTGTGTGTGTGTGTGTGTGTTTATGTGTATATCATGCTGGGAATCAAAATCAGAACCTTTGGAATACTAGGCAAGTGCTTTACCACTAAGCTACATCCTCTGTGCCAAAATGCATATTCTAAGAGAAGCCAATCCGAAAAAGTTACATTCTGTCTGAGTCCCACTATACGTCATTATGAAAAAAGGCAATATTTTGGACACAGTAAGAAGATCACACTTAAATTATGTGTTTAATGTGTAAAGAATTAAATGTAAATATATCATATTTGTCACATTTTACATGTCATGTTTTATGTTTGTTTCTTTTTATTCCTAATGAATCAAAGGATTGATTAATTAGAAAGGAAATAATAACAGGTCCACACATTGAGATAAATTTACCTTCTATTTTAAAAAATACTGCAAATACTTATAGTCAAAAAGTTATTATCTTACATACTAGTTAATAAGCAATAGTGAAAATTCTGATTTTAAAAAAATCAAGTTTTTATTTTAGTAGAAAGCTTTCATACCAATATTTACTTTTAGTCACATAATTTATTCTGACACATAATTGAATGAAAGTGTGTTGAGGATGATAACTGGATTATGCCAAACATTTTCTTGTTATTTGTAAAAGCTAGAAGCAGTATGACAGCAGTTACATGCCAAATGTCATAAATTTGGTGTCACATAGACAATAGTGCCAGGATATTATTATGATTTTATAAGGACTAAAACTGTTGTTTACCAATGTCAATGTCTAACCCTCTAGTACTTCATAAATACGGGTTCTAGTATTTCTTTCAAATTGTAGGGACATTTGTGCCACAGATCATTTAAGAAGCCCTGGAGAAGTTTTAAAGCAAATCATCATGAATCAAGACAGGTGACCTTATAGAATATACATGTCCAGAAAAGCCATAGCTGACATTGGACGCACTACCATTGAATTGTAAAGAAACCTACTTTAAGAAAACAACAACAACAACAACAACAACAACAAAACACCAAATGCATTAAATTTATATTTTATGTTTGAAGCTATATTCTTCCTATTTTAGTTTACTCCACCTTTCCAGAACTAGTCATTTCATTAAAATGCTTTTTTTTAAGTGAAGGCTATTGGAAAAATTAATTAAAAATATGTCATGTAAATGTTATCTCAAAAATAAAATATACTGGAATTTTTATGTGTATATGAGCTTATTTAACAATATGATATTCTTTTTGTTTAGTAATGCATTTTATTATTGAAATAATAAACATCATTTCTCAGAACCTAGTGGTTTTTAAAAGACAAACTTTTCTTTGGTAAGGTAAAAAGAAAACATGAGAGCTCCCTCTACTGGCCTGAGAGTAGCATATAAAATTATGTTTTTACTTGGAAACAAACTGGAAGATGGTTTATGCCATTATTTTGATTTGCCAATATTAAAAAGAACAGTTTCAAACTGCTTTTCCATGATATTAATACTGTTATGTTAACATGCCACTAGTATTTATTGGTTTCAATATAGTCATTAAAGTTGTATTCGGTATTGCCTGGACTGTTTGATAAAATCCTAAATGTACTATCATGAAAATGCTTAATAAAGAAAAACATTATGCATGCACCACAATATGTTTTCCGTGGTGCATTCATATGTTTTAAATTTATTATGACTATAAAATTGCATGAACCATAAACCTGTATGTTGTGCTCATATGTTAATATATAAACTAAAAATATACGTGTATATTGGAGCCAGGAGAAATATAAAATATCTGCATAGTTAATCAAAGATTCATATTATCATGAACATCTTAATCACCCATTTTGTAATGAAAGCCTGATCGCCATTATGCTGACTTGTAGTATACTTTACAGTATTTCTAATTACCTTTTCTTTTTATGATTTCTATTTTTATGTTCCAGATTATTGCTTTGTGTCTCAGGGATGACAATTTTATCCTGTTTTCTACCAAATAACTTTTTTGTTGTACTTAAACTTCTTTATGGATGCCTTAAAGTGAATTCGAATTTTAATCTCTAAGTTTTACCTCCCCAATGTTTGTTCTTTTTGCTCTGACTGGTAGTCCCCTTTCAGACTTTTAGCACTTCTGACATACTTTTTCACGGGAGGCTGCTGTAGGAGGGTTACACATTCGAGGCTGATCTGGGCAACTTCATAAGACCCTGTCACAAATAAAATTTAAAAACATTAAAATACAGAGCCTTATGACTCACATTAAGATATTTGTCTAAAATGCATGAAACCTAGGGTTCAGTGCCCAGTACCACAAAACAGCGAATCCCACAAAGCCAGTGATTTTTCTTCACAAATTCAATTCTGACTGTTACAATGTGCAGATTCCACCTAAGGACAAGTCAATGAATAATTCACAATTCATAATTTCCTAAACGTTTTACTTCATTTTTTTTATTTATACTCAGCCTTTTGTATCTACTGCAGCTACTATATCTGAATGGCAAAAATGCAACATAATGGTGTGCTACAGTGAATCTCTGTCCACTTCTGTATTCAATGATGTAAGATTAGCAACAAGAAACCATCTATGATAGAAATATTTATACCATGGAAATGGGTAATCTCTACAAAGCTGATTAATTTTTTGACTGTCCAGATGTTAGGAAATGAAGCATAAAATGATATAGGGTCACACATTTGAGAAAAATGAAGTCAAACATTTTGTGGAAATCAATTAGCTACATGGAATTTATGATAAAGGAGATTGTATATTTTATTATTTGTAAATTTTGTATTAAAATGATTTATGTCAGTAAAATTTATGTAAACATATATTATTTATATTATTTATTTCTTAAAAACCCAATTGTTGTACAGCCAGAATTATTATAGTCAAACAAGCAGTTGAAGGAGCTCAGGAAATAACACTCTAAAATATGACACTATCAATTCAAGACACTTGGGGAATAGCAGTTTCAAGCAGAGACTGTCTCTGAGAATCTGCTTTTCTGCCTAAAGATGGATCCTCCAAAAAGAACATGAATCCCCTCCCCAGATATCAACTAGGAAAGAATAACTCAGATTATAGAAAAGACTAAAGCTGACTCCATTTTCAGACAATTGATTGTTTTTTCAAGGGCTTTCAGAGACTTTTGTTACCTGAATGTCTTTTTACCTTCATGACAAGACCTTTATTCACTACACATTTCCTCTCTTTGCCCCTCCACAACTTGTATCACTGCCACCAACAAAGGCCCCAGAGCCTTCTTACTTCCTGTAGCTCAGGATGCAATATGTGCTTTCATTATTTGATACTTCTTTGAGTTCTCTATGTGTGGGACTTCTGAGCCTGCATACATAATTATGTTTTTCTTCTGTTAATCTCCCTTATGTTAACCAAAGCACCTTGGTGGGTGGAAGGAGGGCACTCATTTCTTCTCACACAGGCCATTCTCTAAGGCTCCTGAAGGAATCATTGACTACACACCACCATCTTAAAGGGTACAACCATCCTAAAGGGCAATGCTGTAGATTTAAAACCTGTCCAGAAATTCATTGATATGCATCTTTTCTAAAGACAAAACTTAATTTTCTTCATCCTAAGTGTGGGTTGTAACTAATGACTATAATGGAGAAAATGTGGTGGAAGTAACTGCCTTAGATTTTCAAGGCTAACTTATAAAAGACAACATGGCTGTTGACTCCCTTTCTCAGACTACTTTCTTTGGCAAAGTCGTGATCGTGTCATGAAAACACTCCGACATTTATGAAGAGGCTCACATGCTGTGGAACTAAGCACTCTTGACCACAGCTATTTGGAAAGACATTCTCCAGCCCCAGGCAAAGGTCTTAATGGCTATGCCCATTAAAAGTCATGAGGGCAAATGTTAAATCCTGTAGTTCCACTGCATCCTATAGCTCTATCAAACTCTGTAGCTCTCTGTCCAGCATCTGGTACAAGTTGGTCCTAGGTGTGAGCACCAAAGCCCTTAGGTGGCTCCACTGATTTGAGCAGCAGTCTAGCTCCTTCAGACCATGGCTGCAGAGGCCTCTGAACTCTCACGCTGAACTCCTCCAGGACTTGCTTTCTGATGTTGCTCTTGCAGGATGTCCTGGGCTCTCGTTTCTAAGCAAAGATTGATCTTTGCCTTTATTTGTTTGTCTTTCACACCCTTGAGTTGGTAAAGGTTGGGGATTCCCAAAGCCTCCTCAGGTGTTTTGTTGCTGGGACACAGAATCTGACATGACTTAGGAAAGAGAGGTTTATTTTAGCCCACAGTTGCAGATCTCAGTCCATTCTTGGCAAGCTGCAACTGTGGAGCACACGGCAGAGGCCTAGCCAGAGAGAAACTGTTCCCAGAATGGCAAACAGCGAGAAAGTGCAGGGCAACCAACCATATATCCTTTTAGGTCAAGCCCCAGGGATCAGCCCCTTCTGGCCAGGTCACACCTCCTAATAGCACATGTAATCCATAATGTCTAAATACATGAGGCTTTGGGGGGATCATTTCAGATCCACACCACAACATTTACCTTTTGAAGTACATTGAGGTGGTCATTCTACATGTTCAGACCTCAATTTTGTCGTTTGTATATATGAAGACATTAAGCTAATTTGTCCTTAATATCTTACTATGTTTCTAGACTTTTTAAATATTTACTGAGTGGATACTGATCAGATAAAAATATATAAAGAAATACAAAAGTCAGTTCTTGACTCAGATTGAAATTTGTTTGGCAAAAAATAAAATTGTATAATTATAAGTAGATGATCAGGTAAGTGTTAGAGTTCAGAAGCACAGGGGAGCAGAGACTACACAAATTATGGAAATGCAAAGGAAATAGAACACGGTGAAGTGAAGCTAAAGAATCTGAATTTGAAGGGCTTCTTTAACCAAAACCTCCTATGAGCATGTGCACCTTTATCAGCTCCCATTAAGTCTTTTTTTTTTTTTTTCCTTCAGTACTGGGGATTGAACCTGAGGCCTTAATTCATGGTAGGTATCATTCAGCTATACAGTATTATGGAAATATCTGATGAATGTTTAAATTTAAAAGGAATTTCTGGCAGTAAAAGACACATTGCCATTAATTCTCTTCAACATCCTCCCTGCTTGTTTCAAATCCGCTTTCTGAAGCAGTTCTGAAGGTCTTCTTTCATTAGTGTCTTTAGTTGCACTGTCACGACTGTCAACAATTTCCAGAGTTCATTCGAAATGTTTACACCGTGATTATTTTGTCTTTAGGAAAGACCCAGGAGTTGCACAGTCCCAGGTTGGGTTAATAAGGCATCTGAGGACACACTGTCATATTTTTCCTTGGATGACAGTTGACAGCTGCATTCATCATAATTTTGTTTACATCTCTCAAAGACACTCACAAAAGAGGACTTCGAGACAAGCTGCAGGAGAGAAAGTGTTTTGGGGAAATTAATGGCAAGGTTATTTATTATATTTTTAAAAATTTAAATATTCTCTGTGTATTTTGATCACCCCTTGTATTTTTATTATATTACTATTTGTTGTTTGCTTTGAAATGGAGTCTTGCAAAGTCTCCCAGGCTGGCCTGGAACTTGCGATTTTCCTGCTTTTACACCTAGAGTATCTGGGATTACAGGTATGCAGCACCACATCAGCTTCCACTAAGTCATACGTGTTGGTAGTTTATGTTAGCTTTGTTTTTGCAAGCATGTGTGTTTTGTGGTTTGTTTTCTGGCACCAATGTCTTGACACCATCTAGGTTGCTTTCAATATTATACATGGACCCTTACAACATTCTCTCTTTTCCCTCTTTTATAACTGTATCATACCCCCTTCTACTCCTTCCAACTCTCCCCAACCTTCTTCCCAGCTCCACACATCCCTCCGCTACCCCCCACCCCTCAGCTGCACACCTTCTCCATGCGTATGTAATTATGGTCTTTTCTTTCTCATGCAAACCAGTGTGGTTTGAACTAGGAGGGAATCTCCCTTTCAATGGGGATTGGACATCACACTGAGCTACATCCTTAGCTTTATTTTTATTTATTTATGCACTTATTTACTTTTGAGACAGGGTAAGTCGCTAAGTTGGCCAGGCTTAACTCAAACTTGGCAGTCTTCCAGCCTCAGTCTCACAGAGTGCCTGGCCACTTTGCCTGGCTACTTTGCCTGGCTACTGGGTGGGTGAGGGAACCTTTCCATGTCTTCTGGCAGTAGAGATCAGAGAAAGAATGCAGCCCTCACAGTACTGGCTAACTTTCTTTCAAGTACTCTGCCTTTCTTGAGTCCTGCCAGACTTGAACTTTCCAAATGGAACACCAGTGGCATTTGCAGCAGTATTTTTTTTTTAAAGAATGGTTCCAAACCATCCCAAAGCAATATAGAGTAGGAGGACTAAGAATCGTGCCATTAATGCAGTTAACTTTATGTCACATAAGGTGTGAAAAATATCCCACTTTAGAAAAGTATTGTCTAATAAAAAGATGACCTAAATGTGTAATTTTACATTTTCTGGTGGTTACTGATTTTTAACAGTGGTAAGCAAAACAAAACTCAGGTGAAATTAACTTCATTAATACTATTTGATTTCGCTTGCTATATCCAAGGTGTTATTTCAATATGTAATATAAAACTTAGATATTTTATGTTTGTTGTGACTAAGTATCTGAAATCTGCAACATATTTTATACTATGGTATGAAACAGTGTAATTTTAAAACTTCAGAAGGTCTCAGGGGGTAGTTGGTTGTGCCTGGCATCTTATTTCAATGCTGTTGATTGTCTTCCTTTGTTCTGGTTTGGCCTCCTAAAGAATGGGCTTGGGTTTCAAAAGCCCTTATTCAGGTTCTACATCATTACCTTTTGTAGCCCGCAGTTTTGTCCTAAGGCTTACAAGAAACCAATAGTATATAAGGTGAATCATCTTCAAAAGTATTTATTTCTTCCCCAACTGTGATTATTCTGAGTAAGAGAGGGAAGGGGAAGATAAGATGTATGCCATGTTTACTATTTTCTTTGTATTTTTGTTTAAAGGAAAAAGTGAAATAAAATGACATGATAGAGACCCTACAAGCAGCTCTGGGGGGCTTAAATGTTTGTAAGTACGTAAATGTCTACCTGATATAGATTCTCAAAGTGAAAGTTCATGACCCTGCTTCCTCTTAGGGGTGGCTTTCTTGTAGTACTTAGCTTTAAAACAGATAAGGGCATTCCGTATGCAATATGACCGATGACTGAACCCCAGAATTACTGACCCTCTATCTGGGGTGTGAGGCTCTCATCTAGGATCTGAGTTTTATTCTCCAGAGTTCATTCATTCAATATATACTTAGAACCTATTATGAAATTTGACCTAGGCACTAGAGACACAGCTGTAAATAAGAAAGGTCTGCTTTTATAGAACTTTCTAGCCAGTCTGTCGGGCCTTCTTAGAGATCTTTCTTTTTTTTCTGAGTCTCCCTACTTTAATACTTTTCTTAAATTCATTTTTATTGTGGAAATTTTCAAACATATACAAAAGCTGAACAGGTAAAATGTTCCCCAGCTAAAGTTTCTATAATAATTGACTCACAGACAATCTTGTTCCTTTGATTGTATATTCTCTCCTTATTCTATTTCAAATTATTGTGATCATAGACATCATGTCTCTTCACTGGCAAATGGTTTCTATCTTTACATTTTCCCCTGCAGATAGTGAGGTTTACACTACAGTGACATCATTTGTAGCAATTTGTACAAGAGACTTTGTATTGCACGTTTGTGTGTACTGAATAAGCAATATAGGTACATTATGCACTTATATCCTTTACATGTTATGATTACTAGCCACCATAACTATATCCATAAACAATAGCTTAATAGCACCTTTGGATTGTATTAAAAGAGTGTTTACGGAGGCATTCTTGATTGTTCCTCAAGCCCATTTATACTAGAAGTGTCTGGTCCTATGAAAGGGAAATTACAGTATGTCTTATGATACCAGTTTATATCACCTGCAATTGCTGAAGTATTTCTTCCTGAATTACCTATGACATACCCTCCTATATAGCAAGCAAGCACTACTTTTCTTTGCGATTACCTAGCAGACTCTCTCAGATAAAAGATATATTCCATTTTCTAACACAAACTTGATGTTACTTTTAGTGAAATAAAAATCATGGTATTATGTTAAAGGACTGATTAGCCTCCTTAATAACTTTATTTCAAAATTTCCAATCTAGCTCTTTCATAGAAGTGGGTGTGGGCATGTTTATATTTTTATGTCATTCTGCCCTGATGAAAATACTTCAATGGCTTCTCATTATAATTTTAGTAAAATCCAGTCCAAAAATCCTAACAAGACCCTCTTTTACTTCTATCTCCTACAGTCATTCCTCATCTGTCCCCCCATTCCCATTTGTTACCCACTCACCTCTCTGGCTTTAAGATACTGGCTCTTTTTCATCTCAGGAACATCCTACACGCTGTTACGTTTGTCTGAAATGTTCTTGTCTCTACTTTGCTTCACATGGCTAACTTCTATTCATTAGTCACTTTTCTTTACCATTTAAATATCAAGTCCTTAGAGAAGCCATGCAGGAGCCTTTTTAGTTCAAACTATTATAACAGTTGTCTGTATTCTTCATAATAACTATCATTTTATATTTGTACTTTTTCCCTATGGAATTATTTGTTAAACATCCCCTCTCTCTATTAGGCTATAAACTCCATGGTATCAATAAAGTGTCTTTTTGACCACTACAACAGGGGTCCCGGATCTTTTTGACACCAGTGACTGGTTTAGTTGAGGGCCATTTTCCTTAGCAGAGAGGTAGGTTGTGTAGTTGTTATGTAGTAGGTTGCTGAACGGTAGCTTTCAAATAGCAAGCAGCAGCGGGGGTGGGGGTGAGGGACAGAATCTCCATTTCCTGTCAGATTAGCAATGGCATTAGAGCATTAACAGGAGCATGCTGACAGGAGGCGAAATTGCCCAGTCTCCTCCTGCTTGTTGCTCATCTAGACTGACGGCCCTTCCTTCAAGGCTGCAGACCATATAAGTTGGAGACTCTTGCACCTTTGTGAGGGGACTACAGACTCTTTTTTCCTTCCATTTTATTGATATGTATAAGCACAAAATTCAAGGTTTACATTGAAGTTGAGCATTTTGTGCACCTACGTATCTTGTCAAGGTGACAAGGACTTTCCCACTCTCCTTTTGTCTCTCCCCGAACCCACCCGTCCTTTCCTCAATGCCCTACCCCCATTTCACTTTGTTTTTCATTTAAGTTCCTTACACCTCTGTGTTCTCAATAAGTAGAGCCATGCCTGAAACTGAGTACATATCCAGGAAACATTTGTTGAATAGATGGATTGGATTCAGCAAGTCAAAGATTCAAAAACAGTAGCTAAAAAGAAAAAACAAAAAACTAATTGATGAAACAAGGTGTCCAAGGAAACCAGAGGCATTAAGTTTAGAGTATTAAACAAAAGATAAAGTTTATTATATTATAAAAATGAATGTTAAATGCTAAATCAATGGTAGCCACAGAAAATCAATGGAATTAGAATGATTAATTTGGGAGAGATCATATTTATGCAAGGTGGCCAAGGATGATTTCAAAGAAATAACTGCACCGAAGGGACATGTGGGTTTTGCTATTAAACTGTTTGTTTTCATTTATAAAGACAGAGTGAAATGGATAATTTAATTTCTATTATAGGCTGTGTTCTGAAATGAGTAGATGTTGAGATAACGTTAGAATTGAAAATGTCTTATTGGAATACTACTTGTGAAAGAAGAAAGAGAGGAGGATTGGGTAGGGAAGCCATCATATAGCCAATGAAGACCTGAAAAAGCTTCAGCCATGCTAATGTTAAGTAGTTCGTTTTAGTATGCCCTGCTCAGTCTTGGCTGGGAATGAGTATGGGGAGAGGGGTTAAATATAAAATAACTTAAGATTAAAAGCTGAAGTTAACTTAGAAAGAATTAGCTATTGGTGACTACATACTCTGTAGTTAGACAATGAGTCTTTTTTTGTTGCTGTTTTATTTTTGGTTGGTTTATTGGTTTTATTTGTGGTAGTGGGGGTTGAACTCTTGGCCTTTGTACAGAGCTAAATTCCCAGACTTTTATTTATTTATTTATTTGTTTGTTTGTTTGTTTTGTTTTGTTTTGATCCAGGGTTTCACTAAGTCGCTAAGTATCCTACCCTGGGTTTGAACTTGCGATATTCCTGCCTCAGCTTCCCAGAGTGTTGGGATTACAGATGAGTGCCATGATGCACACCTAGTGAGCCTTTTTTGAAGGGGGGTTTGAGAAGTTCATCTCTGTGATTGCCACATATTGTAGGATGTAAACTAAATAAAAATAAATCCATAAATTAAATGAAGAATATTTTTGGCAAGTTAAAAATCTTGTTCTAAACATTTGGAAGAATAAATATTCTAATTTAGGCAAACTAAATTTGAAAAAGAAAAACAAAGAGGAGAAATCTGATATGTTATGTTTAAGATAGTCTATGGCATAATGGTAAATAAAAATGATATGGTATAGAAATACTTATTAAAAATACTTCAAAGAGATTAGAACCAGAACCACATATAAATGGAAATATGAATGCAAGATAAATGGCATCAGACTTCCAGACAAGAGGGCGGTTGAGTAAAAGAGCTGCACGATGTCTCCTTGTATACCCAGTTAAAAAGTTGAGATTATAGTAAAAAACCACCTTTCGATGTAGCTACGACAGGGAGAAGCACCCCCAAAATTGAGTGGAGACCAAGAGGAGGCCAGAAACCCCAAAAACACATTGGAAGCAGAGGTAAACAGCAGACTAGAAAAGAGACTCAGGCTGACTGCAAACTGCTGGGAGCCTTTGGCATCCACACATGAAGGAAACCTGTCTGGAACCTCTGACTGAGGTAAACGTGGATCCAGATCAAGTGGGAACTGACAGCAGCTGGTAGCCCCAGCCTCCAGAAAACAAGCCTATGGGTAGTGCATAATACAGAACTCATGCTCCCCCTAGAAAAGGCTCCTAGAGCCTAGATCAGAAGCAACATTCAGCAGCTATAACAGGCAATGATATAAGCAGAAGCCATTTTAAAAAAGAGTTTGAAACTGAACTGATTAGAGTAAAAGAAGGCTCAGAAGAGCACAGCAGGGCTTTTGGGGTCATTCTTAAACACTTCTTAGAAAGAAACTGGCAAAAGAGATAGTTGTGGAGAGGAGAGAAAGGCTGCCCACTTCCTAAATCGCTTGGGTTTAGTGGGAGCACCTTGGAAGGTGGGCAGCCCCACGCTCAAGGGAGGGAAGCCAGGACAGGTGGGAGAGCTTTGCTGAGGGGGTTTGAGGTGAACAAGGCACCTCTGAGTCCACTGGACTGTTAGGTCCTCGCTCACTGCCTTCTCTCAGCACAGAACTCAGAGGAAATTTTGCTCTCCCCAAATACCCTCATACCTGTTTCAAAGAAAGTTCTCAGCTAGGCCTTTAAAGTGAAGTCCCTCAACAATAGAAACATAGGAAGAAGGCAAAGCAACAGGACACTCACTGAAATGCCTGAGACCCCAGAAACTAATGTCACAAGAAGGGATAGTTTGTTGATAGGCCCCATTGTAGAGAAAATTTGGTTTTTCATTCAAAGAAAAAATAGGCTAAGCATCTATTTTACATCATATGTGGAGATGCATTCCAGGAGAATAAATATCTAAATATGATACTCTGAAGTCAGTAACAGAGAGTGAAAAGGGGAAAATGTAGAATATTTTTGTGATCCTGAAATGGCAGATGGAGTTTTTAAACAAGAATTCAAAAGTATTATTGAAAGTAATAAATTTATCAACTAGGAGGGAAGAATGGAAGAACCTAAGGCAGAGTAAAACAAGAGAAACTAACACTGACAGGAGGTGGAGCTAAGATGGCCACAGTGAACGACTGCTTCATCAGTAACTCCACGTGATTCAGCTGGACAGGAATTTCATCTATGGCATAACCTAGGAAGACAGAGGATCTGCTGGACTTGAATGGTGACCACAGACCCAGAGAAAGAAACATTGCTAGCAGGTGAGTAGAGACTCCGGGACATGGAGAGGGTCTAGATCCACAGAGGGAGAAGAGGCTTGTACTGCAAGCAGCAAGTGCATGGGAGGATTGCAGAAAGGATGGTACCTGGAAGACAGCAATCTGTGGCTCTCAATATCACACCCCAACAGAAGCCCTTGGCCTTGGTCTGCCAGAATGCTGAGTCATTGCAGTTGCAGTGCAGAAGCAGAGAGAGGCTCCATCTATAAGGCTTTGGAGCTTGAGGACTATGGACTGAAGGCCAGACTGTTGAGTACAGTGCTGGAATCACAGCCAGTGTCAGTGATTTTCTGCAGGTCTATTTAGCTTGCATCTTTTCTTCTACTGGTTTGTAGGTCTTCTGTTGTTCTTTTTTGTTTCCTTTATCTTCTGTTTCTGTCACTGGCTGGTGTCTGCATTTCTTTCTCAACTAGCTTTTTATGCCCTTTAGAAATATTTTCTATACACTCTGAAGACATACTCTGTCTACTTCACTCATAGCTCTCCCTGTTTCTTCTTACTTTATCTTAAGTTTATCCATTATACTCTAATCTGAGATTGGAGTTCCATCATTTTCTTCCATATAAATATTGTTTTCTATCTAACTCCCAAAGTTAACCCCGAGTCTCAGTCTGCCGAGGAGACTCTACAACCCACAGCAACAGAACCTTAGGTAAATAAGGGAATAAAAACCTAACAAAAAGCCTAACTCCTCGGAAGCTAATATCACAGGCCCTGAAGTGGCAGAACCTATAGGAAACAAACAAACAAACAAACAAACAAAACCCCAAGTGGACCTATTGGCCCCAAAGCTCAAACAGAATATGCTTAAACAATTGCAATAAATATTTAGCAAATTCAAAGGGGACTTAATGAAACAACAGTCTTAACAGATCAACAGCTTAATGATTATAAAGAAGACATAAATAAAGAGAAAAATATGGCAATGCAAAAAACGAAGGAACACTTCAGTAGAGAAGTAGAAAGACTGAAAGGGTTCCAAGGTGAATTTTAGGACATGATAACCTCACCTGAAAAACAGGAGAAATCAGTTCAAGCATTCTGAGGATAGATTTTCAAATCCTGAAGGTAGGTTGACAGACTGGACCATATGGTCAATGATGACTGAAAAACAAAAAGACAAGAAAGAGCCTGGATGAAACACCTGATGGGTACCTCAAAGAGAAACATCCTCAGAATTACGAGAGTGCAAGAGGAAATGGAGGACACTGCAAAAGGTCTGAAGGACATGTTAAATGAAATTATAGAAAAAGATTCCTCAAATCCAGGAGGAGAAATTAACATTGAGCTATGGAAGGCATATAAAACACCAAACAACCTTGACTAGAAAATAACCTTTCATGACACATCATAATTAAAGCCCTAGATACTCAAACATAAAGAGAGAATACTAAAACCTGAAAGAGAAAAAAAAAAATAGTAATATACAAGGACAAAACCATACGAATAACTGCAGACTTCTCAACACAAACTTTAAAAGCCAGGAGATTATGAACATACACCTTTCAAGTGCTATGAACACACAAATGCCAACCTAGACTGTTATATCCAGCAAAATTATTCTTCAAAATAGAGGGAGAAGTTAAAATATTTCATGATAGTGAAAATCTAATGAAATTCATAATCACAAAGCCAATAATGTTAAACATACTTAAAAGGAATCTTAGCTGTAGGGAGACCAATAGAACCAAAGGTCCGAGAGAAAATGAAACAACAAAAAGAGGAAAATGAATTAATAAGAGTGTAGCATAATCAACACTGAAACATCATAATGACAACAGAATGTAGCAAATATACCACTATAAAAATGCTCAATGGTCCCAACTTTTTTATCAGAAGACACAAATTGGCAAATTGGATTAAAAACCAAAAATGAACAATTTATTGCTTGCAAGAAACACACTTTACCTATAAAGAAACACAAAAATGAAAATAAAAGGATGGAAATCATTAGTTCATAAATCATGTAACTGGACCCAGAAAACAAATACAGATAGCTATATTATTCTCAGACACAGCATATTTCAAGCCAAAACAGATCCAAAAATATAAACATGGACATTAAATAGTGGTTAAGGGAACAATCCAATAGGAAGAAGTCACATTTATTAATATGTATGCATATGACATTTGGGGCACCCAATACTGTTAAACAAAACCTACTGGATATGAAAGGACAAAGATGCCCCAATATAATTATTACAGGGGTTCTCAGTAACTACTAACACAAATAGGTCAACCAGACAAAAAATTAACAAAGAAATATTAGAGCTAAACCACACTATGAAACAGCAGGACTTAACTGATATTTTCAGTGTTTCATCCAACATCAACAGTATACACTGTTTTCTTAGTAGCATAAAGATCATTTTCCAAAACAGACTGTATTATAGGCCATAAGGGATACTTAAATAAGTACAAAGAAACTGAAGTAATTCCTTGCATACTTTGGGATCACAACAGAATAAAACTAGAAAACAAGAGCAAGAGAAACTACTGGAACTATACAAATACATTATTGAGCCATGTATTATTGCATAACGGGTCACAGAAGGAACCAGGGAAGAAATTTAGAGTCAAAGGACAATGAAAATACATCATACTAGAACCTGTAGGACACAATGAAAGGAGGGATAAGATGAAAATTCATAATTGTGAATACACACAGAAAAAAACCCAGAGCAATACCAAATAAGGTATTCATTGATGTACCTCAAGTTCATAAAGAAAAAAGAAAAATCTAAATCAAAAAGTAGTAGAAGGAATTATAAAGTTCAGAGAAGACATTAATGAAATTGAAACAAAAATAATACAAAAGATCAAAAATTGAAGAGTTGGTTCTTCCAAAGAATAAAAATCTGATAAACCTCTAGCCAAAGTAACCAAAAGGAAGGGAGGGAAAAAATCAAAGCAACTAGAAATGAAAAAGATAAAATTATAATGATCACTGCTGAACTCCAGAGAATTAGGAGGAACTCTTTTGAAAACTTATACTCCAACAAATAGGAGAATATGGAAAAATGGATGAATTTCTAGATACATACCAGATACCAAAATTGAACCAAGAAGAAATAAAAACCCTGAATGAACTCATAAAAAGCAAGGATATTGAACCAGAAATAGAGACTCTACCTACAATTCTCTATCCAAGACTTACTTGAAGGATTCACAACAGAATTCTACCAATGTTTCAGAGAAGAGCTATCACCAATTCTTTTCAAACTGTTCATGAAATTAAAAGAAAAGGGGGCTGGAGGAATGGTAGAGCAGTTAAAGTGCTCATTAAGGCCCTCAATTCGATTCCCCAGCACCAAAAAAAGCCAAGTATGGTGGCACATGGCTTGTAATCCCAGTACATGGGAGACTGAGGCAGAAGGATTGTCATAAGTCCAAGTACACTACATAGTGAGTTCAAGACTAGCCTTGGCTACAAAGTGAGACTCTGTCTCAAAAAGAGAGAGAGAGAGAGAGAGAGAGAGAGAGAGAAAAGAAAAGAAAAGAAATTGAAAGAGAAGGAACATTGTCAAACTCACTTCTAGAAGCTAGCATTTCCCTGATACCAAAACTAGACAAAGAATTTACCAGGAAATAAAACTACAGGTCAATCTTATTAATGAACAGACATAAAAATCCTCAATAAGGTACAGGTGAATAGAATTCAACAAATTATTAAAAAGATCATACACCATGATCAAGTTGGCTTCATTCTAGGTATGCAAGTTTGGTTAAATATATGTAAATCAATAAGTATAATATACCACAAAATAAAAGCAAGACAAAATCACATGATCATCTTAATAGATTCAGAAAAAGCCTTTGACAAAATCCAACATACATTCATGATTTAAAAAAAAACACCCTAAAGAAAACACATACAGAAGCTCAAACGGAGAGAAGTCACTTATGCAAAACTCACTGCCAACATTATATTAAATGGGTAAAAAACTGAAAGTATTTCCTATTAAGTCAGGAACATAACAAGCCTGCCAACTTTCATCTCTCCTATTCATGCAGTACTTGATTCCTTAGTCAGAGTAATCAGGTAAGGGAATAAACACAGGGAATACATATAGGGAGGCAAACTATCCTCATTGGCAGATGACATGATTCTCTACATAAAGACCTCAAAGATTCCACCAAGAGATTCTTAGAACTACTTCACAAATTCATCCAAGTTGCAGGATACAAAATTCATACAAAATCGATAAAATTCCTTGATACTAACAATGAGCTCACTGTGAAAGAGCTGAGAATAATAATTCTATTCTTGACAGCTCCTCCAAAAAGTAAATACCAAGGAAGTGAAGGGCCTCTACATTGAAAACTACATTATGCTGAAGAAAGAAAGAGGACAATTGATAATGTAAAGACATCCTCTATTCTTGGATAGGCAGAATTAATAGTTAAAATGGCTATATTGCCAAAACTGGTATACAGATTCAATGCAATTCCAATCAAAACACCAACAACATTTTTCACAGACCTTGATTAAACAATCCTTAAATTTATATGGAACCAAGAGAGACCCAGAATAGCCAAAGCTATCCAGAGCAACAAGACAAAAACACCTGCATTATGATCCCAAATATAAAGTTATATTACAAAGCAACAGCGCTAAAAACCAAATGGTGACACAAAAAACAATAGATTAACCAATGGACCAGCTCAGAAATTCCAGAGAAAATCTCAAGTACCCTCAGCCATCTCATCTTTGACAAAGGGGCCAAAAACACACATTGAAGAAAGAAGAGTTCTTCAATAAATTGTGTTGGGAAAATTGGTTGAACCTAGAACTACACCTTTTGCCACATACTAAAAATTACATTAAAGCTGATCAAAACCTACATATTAACATGGAAATACTGAACCTCTTGAAGGACAAAATAGGTATAACTTTTGAAGACAAAAGCATGGGCAAATACTGGGACACCTGTTGCAGAAGAAGTAAACCCCAGAATCAACAAACCTCACTATATCAAATTAAAAAACTTCAGCATGGCAAAGGAAACAATCAACAGAGTGAAGAGAGAACTGACGTGCAAAAAGACAGTAGACTAATAAGTAAAATATACAAAGAATTGAATAAAAATAAATCCCTCAAAATCAAAAGACCGAATTAAAAACAAGCAGTTGAAATGAATACAGTTCCCAGAAATGCACACGGCCAGCAAATACAGGAAAAAAATACTCTACATATTTAGCCATTAGAACAATGCAAATCAAAACACCAAGACACCATCTTCCCCCAGGAAGGATGACTTATACCAAGAACTCAAAAACTAATAGATGCTGGTGAGGATGTGGGGGGAACTTTGTTTATAATGCTGGGGGATTGCAAAGTACTACCACCACTATGGAAAGGCGAATGGAGGTTTCTCAAAATTTTGAAAATAAGTATTCCATTTGACCCAGTGATACCTCTTCTGTGTATCTTTCTAAAACAGCAAAAGCACTAGATAAGAGCAGAGATACAGGCATATCCATGTTTAAAGCAGCATAACTATAATAGCTAAATCATGGAAGATGTAAAATATCCATCAATAGATCAATGGATTAAAAACATTGTATATACACACAATGGAGTACTGCCAGAAAGATTTATCTGTAGGTAAATGCTTTCTTGAGACCATCATGCTTAGTGACTTTAATCAAAAGATTAAATATCACATAGTTTTCAATATGAGAAAGCCAGAGAATAAATAAATAATAGAGTCAAATAAGCAAGATGCTGGGAGTCAGGGGGATGAAGGAAGGGTGAGAGGGCAAAAACAGAGGGTGGAGATTGGAAAGTGAAGTTGTTGTGATATATGTCCACAAAATTCTCAAGTTTCATGTAAACATTGTGCCTCATGTGTACATACTAATAAAAAAAGTGAAAAGAAAATATTATTGGAATCAGGAACAAGTAAAAGGCAACTCATTTTTAAAAATCCTACATAGATTAATGGACATATTCTAATAGACATAGATCCAATAGAAGATGTATCATTATCTTGCTTGTACAAAATATTTTCTCCTGCCTCAGATTTCTTATTTAAAATAAAGCATGTATCCTTAAACATGTTTTTGTTTCAGGTACTCTAAAAGTACAGGAAGTACAAGTAGGAGTAGGTTTGAGCATCAGTCTTTGAAAACTTCATAAATTAAGGGTAAGAAAACTGAGAAAACAAAATAAATGCATAAAATGAACCAAAATGAGAAGCCGAGATGCAACTACTTTGTCTAGGTTTCCAGTGAGGAACTGGCATTTGAGCAATAAGTCATTTCCAGCAAAATAAACAGCACTAACAAAGTCTCAGGGCCTTACAGAGCATGATGTGTAGAAATTGTTCAGTAAGTAGTCAAATGCAGATTTCAAAATTTTCATGTTGCTGAATAGAGAATGTATTGTCTGGTCGTTAGTTTAGCCTTCTCTGAGAGTACAGATTATCACAGTAGCTAATTTCCAGCCATTGAAGGAAGAACCAAAGAAAATGAAGCAGCAATATGTGATAAATATTAATGATTAAGGAAAAGATGTGCAATAGAAAAAAACAATGGCTAATCACTGTACCATGAATTTACAGGAAGATGTTATGCCAGTATTGTTTTGGAAGACTTCATGAAAGGGATAGGACTTTACTTGGTCATTGAAAAATAAAGTTGATTCTTATGGTTTGTTTTTTTAACTCCAAATCAATATATGTTGTGGCTTTGCATTTGCAGTCATTAATAGACATTAAGAGAATGTTGAAAATTTTGGGTCATTTGATATTCATTTCCAGCTACATCTGAATACAGGGATGTTCTGCTTTCTTTATGCAGCTTTCATATCAGAAATAAGTGTCCTGTTTGTGGTCTACTTAATGTCAAAAATACTTTTTGCATTTTTTTCCCAAAGATTTTGCTGTTTAGCCCGAGAGCAGTGTTGAAGTGTTCCCTAGGGTCTCTAAGTCCAAGAAAGCTGTTATGCATCTAAAGAGAGAAAATACATAAATTAGATAAGATTGGTTAAGGCATGAGTTATAGTGTCACTGGCCATGAGTAAAATGTTAATGAACAGATTATATATTAAATAAGGTGCTTTTAAAGAAAAACATAAAACATAATTATTCATCATCTGACAAAAATTTTGACTAGAGGCTCATAGAAACTTACCCTATATTTCCCCTAGCAATGGCTCCCTATTTGATAATTCAACATTTGTGGCAGTTTTAAAAGAATATAACTACTGTAAGAATTGACTGTACATATTACAGGCTATTTTTGAATCAAGGGATTCAAAATTATAGTCTTAAGAAGCAGATTCTCTGATAACTGTAAAATAAAGCAGTAAGTGCTATAATAGAAGCAAGCATAGACTGATGTGAAAAAAAATTCAGAAGTGGTCTTGCTTTAAAAGCAGTAAGCTCAGTGATGGATTTCCAAAGGCAGGCCTGTATATACTAAATTTTGATTGTTAAGTAGGAATTCATCAAATCAAAAACAGGTAAACAAATTTTTTAGTGGCTCAGTTTAGTCAAAGAATTTACTTTCAAGGAATACAAAATATTCTAGGGTGACCATAGTACACATTGAAGAGGATTGAATGGAGTTTCTAGACTTATAGGAAAGAATGTGATTTATGAAAGATCTTATATTCAATACTAAATGAACCTGTTTTATTCTCAAGACAATGTGTTTAGAAGCTAATGAAGATTTTAGGTAAAGAAATGATGAGTATATCCAAGCTGCAGAATTATGTGTATTAGAAGAAATGATGATGATGATAACTAATGATGAGCTGATATGAGGGCCCAGGGCCTGGGGACATCTGGAATAGAGGACCGGAGTTATAGAACAGTTGGTGAGACTGAAAATATTTGTGGAGTTCGCCTGTGAAAGGGACATAACAAAATTTGATTTTAACATTCAGTACTATTACACTCATAAATCTTATTATACTATATGTAACATAATCTTTAAATATAATTTTCAATGTCATTAAATATATTCAATTTTTGTGGAAACATCAACATCATCTATCTTCAGAAGTCCTTTATCGTCCCCAATTAAAACTCTCTACTCTTTGAAAAATAACTCTTTTCCCCTCTTCCCTGCCTTCATCTCCATCCTTCACTCCTGGCAACCACTCATCTATTTTCTGTCTTTACAGCTACTCTAAAAATGTCATACAAGTGGAATCATAAATATTTTCCTTTAGTGTCTGGCTTATTTCAGTTAGCTAAGTCACTGTAATCAGTACTCTGGTAATTCAGTATCTGGATTCTAATTTACATGCTACTATAGATGCTGTATTTTAGGGAAAATGTCTAGTTTTATAACTTGTTTATCCTTCCACTTAATGCTTAAGAGCACAGCAAATTATAAACTCAGAGTCTCTAAGGACTCTCCCATAAAGAGCTTTTATTGGTCTACTTACTGTGTCTTTGGATTGTGGAATATTTTCATTCCACCATTGTTCATGGACTTTAGATCTTTGCAAAATTCGACGTAGTCCCTTTATGACAGTATAGAATTATAAATAGAACTCAGGCAGGAATTAAACTTACGAGACTACCAAGGAAAAGGTAAATTTGGGATGCTGATATGAAAGCTTTCTCTTCAGACACAAGGTAATTTCTCTGAGATACAGCTTAAGTATCTTCAAACGCAGAGGATTTAAGACACCACCAAGCTTTTCTACCTTTAACTGGTAAACTTTTCAAAGTTTCAGGTGACTGGAAACTACCTGTGGGCTGCCAATCTTTGTCTCGCAAGCAAGCGTCCCTAGGTCATAAGGGCTTTTCCAACAGGTGTAGTGATTCCGTACTGGACTCTAATGCCGTGAAAGCCTTAGTGACGTAGATTTAGCAATCCTGTCCATGTCACGGCACACACATATAGTGTGTATGGTGCGGGAAGGGCAGTAGGTGAACTGAAGAGGCAGCATAGAGCAGAACACCTGCAACCCGGTAGCCTCCCTCGCCCGAAGGTTTCCGTCCCGCAGGCTCGGTCCAGCCGACTCGCCGCGGCCCTCATAGAGGATGAACTGGGGCTCTTCCAGATCCTGAAGTCATTTAGCCCTCGAAATTAAAAAAAAAAAATCTTAGCCTTTAGCCATTTGCTAAACCAAAGTACAATAAGCAGTCAGGGCCACGCAAAGGCACGCAACCCAGACGACAACCGATACCGTTAGCGTGCTCGCAGCCAAACTTGCGTTTCTTCCCAGCAGCCTCCGGGAGTCACCGCGAGACTTCCTCAAGTATCGCGACATCTGCTGGCAGCCATCTTCTTGGGGGTGCTGCTATCTTGGAAGACCCCCGAATCGTTCCCATTGAGCCGCCCTTCGTCTTCATTTTCTTTACTTTTGTCTTTTGCCGCGTTGCCAACAAGCACCCAGTCCTGAAGCCGAGAGAAGGGCGGGGTCGCCGCGCTGGTAGCGCCCCCTGTTCGGAGAGACTCGCTGAGGAGCCGGGCTGGGGGAGGGCCCGGGCGAGCCGTTGCCGCCGCAGCTCGGGCCGGGGTCCGCGAAGGGGCAGCTCCAGCCCCGCTCGGGCCGCGGCCTGCGGCGGTCCCCCGGAGCTGCTGGCCGCGCGGGGCTTGCGGGGCGCTGTCAGCGGCGCCTCCCACCGCGGCCCACGCGGCAGCGCGCGGAGAAGGGGTGGGGGCGGCGGCGGCCGTAGCGGCCGCGACCTGGGCGGGTGGCGGAGTGTGACGGGCCTCGGGCCGCTGTGGATGGTTTCTAAAATGATCATTGAAAACTTCGAGGCACTCAAGTCCTGGCTCAGCAAGACTCTCGAGCCCATGTGAGTACCCAGGGACTATCTATCTGTGCAGGGATGGCTGCGGTGGACAGGCGGGCACCCAGGTCTGTGTGCAGGTTCCCCCAAGTGCCGCGGTGGAGGCCGAGGCGGTGAACAGAGTTCGAGGGTTCTGTTTTCTCGTCCACCTTTGCGTCCAGGTTCCGGATAACCCCGAGTGCCTGAGTCGAGCTTTCATTTTTCGCTGAGCTAATTTGTGAGCCCTCTCTCCCCACTGTTTTCCCGTTAGGTGTAGACCGACCCCGAACTCCTTCCACCCCCTCCCTCCTCGGTGCCCCGTACGTACGCCAGTATTTGAGAAGGCCTCAAAAATCAGTTTTACTTTTAGTGAATCAGAGCATTCTCTTCTGTCTACAGACCTTGTTTCTTTAAATGAAGTAAAAGTCCTTTATAGGGATTAGCTAGTTGAAATTTCTCATGTTTCACCTGAATACAGTCCCTGAAAGAAAGGCCACGTCTCCCCATGTGCCATCTGGCGCATCAGCACCTCTCTTAACTGATTGAAGATGTAACAGGTGTTAAGGTGCCCGGTAAAAATCGCTTTTCTCACAGACATGCTTGTTTTCTTCCAGGGAAGAAAAATTCTTTTCTTTCATATGGAATATTTAGCAGTTTTAAAGTAGGATGCTGTGGATGGATTGTCGATGGGGGTGGCGGAATAAGAGATCTGAAACATTATACGTTGTAAAATTTAAGGATTGTTTTAAGGATTTGTCTGTTGGTAGAAAATAAATGGTGGACCAAGTGCTTTATCAATCTTGGCAGATTTATAATAAACAACTTAAAATATAATGGGGGAAATTGCCTGTACAGCTCCCACAGTGTACTGTGATAGGCTGTGAGAATAGAGGTTTTAAATTCCCAAAATGACAAGACAATAATAAGACAACTTCAAATATCAATAGGCCTATGATGGTTGTGATAATAGAGGATCATGTAAAAGAATGGGACGAATTGGAGCTGCTTTAGATCTGATAGTCAAGGAAGGTCTCTTGAGTAGGTGACATTTTAGCAACACCTAAGGAGGAAAAAGAACCATCTGAAGTCTGTGTAAGGAGTGTTTTTTGCAGAATGTAAGCCCACTAGCAGACCTGATTGTGGTGTATTCTAGGAATAGAAAGGAGGCCTTTGTGGCTGGAAGGAGCCTTGTCATGGGGGAGAGATTGAAAAAACGTAAAGTTGCAATGGGCAGGGGCCAAATCAAATAGGCTCATTTAGGCCATCGTCAAGGGTTAGTGTTTTATTTAAAATATAATGAAAAGATATTAGAAAATTTCAACAGACAAGGACTGATCTCATTTTTTTTTTTTTTTTTTTTTTTGCTTTGGTTTGTGGAACTGGGAATCCAATCCAAGACCTTGATACTAAGCTATATTCCCAGCCTTTCTTTTGAATTTTAATTTCGAAACAAGGTATCACTAAGTTGCTAAATTGCCCATGTCGGGGTCAAATTTGGGATGCTTCAGCATCCTAATGTGTTTGGGATTGCAGGTCTGAGTCACCAAGCAGTCTTTATTGACTGGTCAGATTTTAGTTCTGTTTGGTTTGTGGAGACTAAGGTGGCAATAATAAAATGAGAGACAGCTATTCTGAAGGATTTTGCATTAGTATGATGGTGGAGACACAAATCAGTAAGTTTCAGAAGTAAATCTGAGAAGTTGAGGGATTAGGGAAAGAAGTCAAGGATACCTACAAAGTTAGGCAAAACAGCTGAATGGGTGATACTAGAGAAGGTGAGAACAGGTTTAGAGACAAGAAGCGTTGTTGGTTTTTATTATTAAGTATGTCTGAGAGAGAAGTGAGGTGGGAAGTTGTATATGTGAGTCTAGACCTCAGGCCGGAGCCAAAGAAATTTGGAGTCATGCAGATAGTACTTAAAATCTTGGGACTGTGAGAGATTTCCTAGGCAGAATTGGGAAGAAAAGATGGTATAGAAATAAGGTAGGAAAACTGGGCTGTTACTAAAAAGCAAAAGAGGAGAGTTAGTAGTTTGATGGGGCGCTGTAGAATGAGAAGAGTTGTGGGCAGGTAAGTGGCCCTTAGATTTGGCAAGATGGAGGTCATTGGTAATCTTAGCAAAGTAGTTTCACTGGATACTTCAGGCTAGGTCTGGTGTTGCAAGCCCTACAATCACAGCACTCTGGGAGGCTGAGGCAGGAAGATTTTAAGTTCAAGCGTAGCCTGGGTAATTTGACAGACCTTGCTTCAAAAAACTAAGGACGCAGCTCAGTGTAAAACTCTTGAGCTGCATCCTCAGCAAGTGCACACACACCTTATTGAGAGGGCTAGAGGATGCAGTCTAATGGTAGGAAGTGTGCTTACCATGTGTAAGGCCCAGGCTTTAATCTTTAGCATCATTCCTCTGCCCCCATAAGAAAAGCTGAGTGCATAGCATAGAAGTTGAGAAGGAGGACTTCAGAGCTTAAAGGATAACTTTGAACTGTGCCCTTGCCACACACTTACCAGCTGTATAATATTAAGTAAGTTATTTAGGACTTTTGTTTCCTCATTTGGAAAGGAGAAAATTTTTATTAAGAAAATCTTGGAACACTGATGTTTATCAAGCACTTGATAAGAATTAGGTGAATGGAAAACTTTGGAAAATATTCTGGGTTGAGGTAGCATTTTATGTCATATTCAGATTTTAAGTTCAAAATATTGAAGTGTTCAGTTTCAAGTCATCCTTATTGACATTTCCATTTTTCACTAACCTGAAAGATTTTTTTTTATAGCTTCTTAGTATGTGTGCTTCTAATTTTTGCTTAGTTAAAGGATATTCTGTGTATCATTGAGCCTACAGGTGTCCGTAGCACTGCAGTCATTAGTGCTCTGCCAGTGAAATCTAGGTGGCTGTAGCAATTTTGACTGGTCTTTGTCTTATGTGCATTTCTGTTGTCAAATTGAACCCTTGTAAACAACCAACAGTATTTATGTTTCTGTCTCTTCAGTTACATATGTGTATCCTCTTATTTGATGACTTTCAAAAGCTGATCCCAGTTTCTTTAACCTTGGTTTGTTGCCCAAAGTACCTTTTTTTCTTTGCTTTATTTCATTACTGTAATTAATTGATAAACTATACCACTTTGAGGGAGGAACATAATGAAATACAAGTGATAAGATGTAACTGAAATTTATGTAAAACTTTTATCTACTTGTGCTAGTACAGTATCTCATAATTTTTGACTTATCCAAATTTTGAATTTATTAATCCAGCAAACTTGCTGAGTACCTGCTTTATGCTTATCAGTTTGCTAGATATTAGAGAGATTCTCGGAAAGAAGATATATTCCTATTAGCTTTTTGTCAGGGAAAACGATGATGAATAAGTAGTTACAAGACTTGTCAAGAAATCCAGAATGCTGTCAAAAATAAGTGTCTGAGAGGGTCTTGGTTTCCCTGTTATATTGATGTTTAGTTTTTCTTTGGAAGCATGGAAAGTTTGCTGGGGCAGAAAGATGGGAGTGGAGATCTGTGAAACTGTGAAAGCTTTCTAGGTTTGGGGGAACAGATTATATGAAGGTTCTAAAAATCAGAGGAATAAACATAATCGTGGAGGAATTGAAAGAAACTGAAAAAAAGAGTAAAGTTGAAGATAGTTCAAAAGAAGAGCTGGATCACATAGGACTTCCGTTGAGTTCTGTTAAGGATTTTTGAATGTTATTTGAAGGTTAGAGAGAAGCCAATGAAACGTTTTAGGGCAGATGAGGGACACCTCACCTCAAAACATAATCACATTTTTTTCTCCTCTCCTCTCTGCTCTCCTCTCCTCCCCTCTCCCCTCCCCTCCCCTCCCCTCCCCTC
>PVKB01005267.1:0-102757 GCA_004027205.1 Ctenodactylus gundi
TGCCTCATTTGCTTAGGTTTCCAGCCTTATGAGCATACTTAACCTTCATCCCCACCTAAGGTAATCTCCAGATTCCAAATGTTTCTGGTGCAGAAACAGTTCCGTCCCTAGTATCAATTATTTGATACTTAAAAGTGAGAAACCATGACTCTGCAAGAAGCCTGGCTCCTCCCCCTTCCACCCACCACTTTGGGCAAGCCACACTGGAAGCCAGAGCGTGGCTTCTGTTCATCTGCCATTTTGAAGGGACCCAAAGTTTAACGCAGGAAAGTGAAACCTGATACTTGCCCCAACCACTATTGACCAGCCTCTGTGATCTCCTGAGACCAATCATCAAAGTCGCAGGCTAATGTCCCAATTTCTGACTAACTTTGTATACTAAGTGAAAGATTTGTTGGTGCCACAACTGGGGACATACTTCTGGACTAGCTACCCAGACGTTTGGCCACCAGGGACAATAAACGTTCATTTTAAAATTCAACCACGGCTAATTTACTAACAGATTCAAAATACTATGATGCCATACATGATTGTACGAGGAGAGTCCACATTAGAACCCTTGTGAACCCTACAAAACTCACTACAGAGGGAAAATAGCAATGGGAAAGCGACAGTCCTCACATTCAGTGCTCAGAAGTCTTTGATTTATACTAAGTATTTTATTCTGTTTTTTACTAAGGCCTACCTATGCCAGCATTGTTAATATAAGATGCATGTATGTATGTGTTTCTTTATCCTAGACAAAACTCTCCAAAATGTTGCACACAAATCTTTTCTCATTGAGCTTTAAGGTCCTAAATAAAGTCTTAGAAACAAGAATTTTGCAGTTATTATGGGCCACTAAACACCAGGCAGTCACTTGCCAATATTTCATTTTATAGAACAGAAAAATGAAACCCACTGAGGTTTCTAATAATGCCATTGCTCCTACCAATTTCAACAATACTCTTATTTCTTCATAGTTTTTCATTATGCCTTACATTATCCCTGTGAAGAAAACTCGGTAGGTGACACTATTTTGACTGTATTCATGGGGAAAATAAGCCTCCCAAAAGCTCTGCAGCTCCCAGACCACAGAGCCCCCGTAGTCAGGTCATACGTATGCATTGCATACTTCTTCACTTCTTCCCCAGGCGCTTCCCACGCGGTTCCCCCTGGCTATCCACAGCCCCAGTGCGGCAGGGCGCAGCCCTCAGCGGCAGATGAGAAGACAGCCCAGGGAGCCTTGTGACAGGGTATACCTGAGGTCCCAAAGCCAGCTCCCACCATGCCTCCCATTTCCTGTTCCCCAGCCTTTCCTGTCTGCCAAGTGTAGAATCAGGGACTCCCCATGTTTAGATGCATGACAGAGTATGACTTTCTGAAAACCCAGAAAGTGTGTTTTTCAGAAATACCCTCCTCTTATCCATCAGGGTGTTAGCAGGAAGCACAAGTGGGCTCAGATGATTCACGAGAGTCTCATAAATTTTGTGTTTGGGGGCACTAGAGTGTTAAGGAAACCAAGAAGGAAAGAGAAGCACATAGACACCCCGGGGCAGGGGCGTCTATACAATTATCAAAATGTGAAACTGTGTTTAAAATATGACGCAAGTGGTAACAGACAGATGGTAACATTAGCAATAATCTTAATAGATTGCCCATTAGGACATCTACTGCCTGGCAGAGGTGAGGATGACGGAAAAGGGCAACAAAATGCGATCCAAACTGTACACATGGAAATCTAGGGTCTGTATCCTACTGGGCGATTCTAATTAGCAATCAATAGTCGAGCTCATCTTTTGATTCCTGAAGAATCTTAGTTGTGTTTTAAGAGTGACTTAAAATTTCTTTTCAGATTTTGTAAAATACGGTTTTTAATATTTCTTGTTGTATTGTTTTACAGAAGTGCTATTTTTGCTAAATTCTCCTTGCTGGCCCCAAATTCATGGGCCCAAATGATCTTCTTGCCTCAGCATCCTGAGGAGCTAGAACCATAGGCATATACCACCATAGGCAATTAAGGCACACGGGATACCTTCCAGAATTCTTTGTCCTTTATTCACTAATAAACAGCTAATCTTTAGAATGTTATGCTGCTATGTTCAATAAGTGACAACTCAATATAATGACTGATGTTCTACAAACACCATTTTTAATAAACAAACAATGGGGATTGGAAACCAAAAAAAAAAAAAAAAATCTGTGGAAAATAAATGATCCTTGCAGGAGCCAAGGGAGAACTGGGGCATGACCTTCCAGAAACGTCTCTGTTGTCCTGCTTTCCACTTACTGAGCCCGGTGGAAACGACCAGCAGAGGATTCCAGGGAATGAGTGGGCAGCGAGTCTGCAGGACACAGAGCAGGACAGAAGGGCCAGGAATAGTCCTGAGAAGCGAAGGACAATCAACCCCACATCCTTATTATTGGCGTATAAAAGTACCTTCTGTGGAAAAAAAAGGAGGGTCCAGGATGTTACTCATCGAAGGTTTTGTACTTCCCAGTTTTACCCAAACTAGAAGTGACTTCATACAGACAAACAAATGAGATGACAGATACAGTCTTTTCTTCAAATTATTGATAGCAAAAAAAAAAAATTAAAAGGTATAAGTCTACCAGATGATCAGAAGAAGAGACAAATTCAATCAATGTACAATGTACGTAGCACCAAGCCTCCGGATCCTTGGAAGTACGAGGCCAGGACTGTGCGTTTCAGGAGTCCTTGGCAGTCTGCCCAAGCAGCACAGTCTTCCTAATTGAGGATGATACCGCTGCCGCACCCAGAGATCACGAGAAATGTCAGATCCTGGGGTGAGTGTAGAGACCACAGTGGACATGAGAAGCGAGCGGAGTTAAGTACAAGCGATGACTGTGGCTTACCCACTCGCGTCACACAGAAAAATCATCCCAGGACCCAGGACCAGTATGTGGATTATCAAGTCTTCACCAATTGCCCCAGGAAAAGGTTCTCCGAGATTAGATTAAACATGTGTCACAGTTTAATAAGATTTCATGCCTACTCGCCAAGCTCTCTTATCTGGATTTTGACATCAAAGAACATAGAAAAGAAATCACAATTTGAGCCAGATATGAAGGGGATGAGAAATGATTACTTTATCCCACTTAATGAGAGGTTCGTGTGTGTGCGTTTCAATATCATCTGAGACAAAATTTTCCAATCCCTTAGGTGAAAATAATCTCCCAGGCTATACCTAGACTCAAAACAAGCAACAACAACAAAAACTCTACTCCTTCCCTTTCCTCTTTTCTCCTCTTTGAGATCCCTCACACCTCTTCCCATCATTTCTTTTCCCCCGCTCTCCTGGGGACTCCTCACCCCGCTGTGACTACCTTGACCCCGCCTTCCGTCAGTTACGATGGCTGCTGCCTTGTTCAGAACTGCCCTTTTCCAGTCGTTCCCGCACTGACTCCCTTCTTTTTATGGTTTCGGCATGAGGCTTGGCCCCCAGAAGCTTTCTGTGCTGAAGGCCTGGTCGCCATCTGCTGGGCCTTTCAGTAATTGATTAGATCATGAAGGCCCCAACTTTGTTAGGTATATAGATTAAGTCATTGATGAGTTCACAGTTTGATGGCATAGTTGAGAGATGTTTGAAACAAGAAAGGGGACATAAATGAAGGAATTAATTTAGGAATTTAGGATAGGGACTCTATCTGGTCGCTAGCCCCTTACAATCTGTGCTGTCTGACCACACGGAAGTGGAAAGCTTTCCTCTGCCACATGCCTCCTTTATGGTTTTTCTGCCTTGCTACAAAACCTAAAAGCAGTGGATCCAGATAGCCATAGACTGAAATTTGTACAGATGAGCTAAGTGGATCTATCCTTCTTTAAGTTGTTAGTCTCACAGCAATGGAAACCTGACTAGCACAAGGCCTTCCCCTTAGCCTTCTTAACGATTAGAAAAGTGGACCAAAAAGTACAGGTTCAAAGAAAGTGGCCAGCTAAATGTAACTGTTATGTAGTACTGAGTATCCAAGAGCATCCAATTTAAGACCAATGTGAGACTCATTAAAGATTCTCTATATAACCTTACAAAACGGAGTGGACTGAAACAGCCACACCTTAGAGCTTCTAAGCCATTTCATAGAGAGAGTAGGGAATACGTATTTTATTTCTTTTTTGAAAAAGTACTTGTAACTAATTAAAATGCAGAAAATTCTAGATAGAGAAAGGGCATACAGTATCAACAAAAACGAGACCCTTGGAGTCACCCTTGGCATCACTTTGCCAATGCTGCCCAGCTAGGCAGCACAGCCCCCTCTGGTCTTCCAGACGCACCTTCTGAGGTCTCTGCATGGAAATATCCAGAATTCTAGTCATCGTGTGTCTTTGCAATTGACACAATATCTGTGTTACACGCTGGAGACAGTCTTCACCCACTGAAGTCACAGTCAAGGGAGCAAGAAGTGGGCCTACTAGACGAGCACGCCACACCGTGTGTGAAGCTTCGGTCAGTGTATCCACGTGGGCAAGCCTTCCTGGATTTGGGAGATTTTTCTCTTTGTATAGCAACTAACTATAAAATATTTTAGTAAGACTGCTTCTTCGAATACATCACAAAATCTCGAGGTCTTATGTAGTAGCATCAGATGACAAAAGATGTCCCAGGGCCCATTATGAATGCGATGTGGTCACTCTTTAACCATCAGCCTAGTGATTCAACGGTATTTGCCATGCACTTGCACTTGGTTGGCAGTAGCTTCCACGTTGCAGCTTGCCTTGAGCCTGCTCAGCCTGGGTAAAGACCCTCTGGTACTGAGAATGCCTCTTTACCCACTAATTGACCGTCTTGCACAACACACACAAAGGAGGCTGCACAGAATTTTGAATACTTTCTTCACTGAGCATCTTTTATCTGAACAGCACCCAAAACGAATGCATGGCATGTGCTTGGTGAAGGGCTTCGGGGCTGACAACAGGGAGGGAGAGTGCAGAACCTACCTTCCCTTGTTCCCCACTGATCAGCCTCATTAAACTAAACAGGAGTGAGGCATGTACACCCAGGGAAGCCCATGTCCCTGGGGCTCTGTCTCCACGAAAAATTGGGCTCGTCACAAAAGCTGTGTAGCTCAGCCTTTTGTGAAATCAGCTGTATTGATGGTTACCTACATTGCCCCTTTCGAGTCTGTTTTAATTTTAATTCCAATTCCTACTCTTCCACATTTGGTACAAAAGACAATTTTAAGAATACCTATGATTTTTCCCTGTGTTTGTAAGTTCTACATTTACCTACACAGTCTTTGAAATACAAAAGGAAAGGTAGGAAGTGGGTGGGTCTGGTGCAAAAGCCGAAGATGAAACCGTTGTTCCTAACCCTGTTGCTCTCCAACTTGGCTCTCAGGGGAAAACAGCAAAGACTTCAAAAGACTCCTGCACACGGTGCAATTTCCTGTATATAGAGAGGTTGTTTGAAGTTTGCTGTGGCCGTATTATTAGGAATTTAACCACAGTGAAAGCTGACTGTGTGGCTTTGATTTTATCTACCATTGGTATGATTTCATCTAGCATTCTTCCAACCGGCAATCTCTATTAGCCACGCTCAGCAAGACCCAGAGGTAGCTGCAAGTTTCTCTAAGTGTGTTCTCTACACACACACACACACACACACACACACACACACACACACACCACTTAAGAATCACTCTTCATCATACCAGAAATCTGGAGTTTTGTTGCATTAAACATTTTTAAAATTATAGTATAAATTGTTGAATATTTTGACCACCCAGGTTATATGTTAAATATATATATAAACATATACTATCTGTTTTGGCAGATGCCCAGAACATAGTGGTTTTTCAATAAATATTCATTAAACTCGAAATACATAGAAAAGAACATAGGTCACCACACACTGGCTATTTGGTTTTGTGTTTTTATATTTTCAAATTTGGAGTTATAAAAACCCCATGGTATCTCCAATTAGTATAATGATCAAAAAATGCTTTCAAAGGAAAAATAATATTTGTATTTAACCTAAACAATTAGATTCTATGCCAGACTAGAATTTTAGATGAAAAAAGAGAAAGGTAATTATAACTTTAGCAAGAAACCACCCAGGGTCCTTGTGTTTAGTGCATTGACAGGTTTTAGTCTTAAACCCCAAGGGTTATCTATTAGAACCTAAAAGACCAAATACACAAATAAATGAATGGAAGACAATATCTATAAAACCAAAGCCAAGGCTGATGTCAGTGGGAGTTTCAATTGCAGAGTGAGCCTCTCCTTGGCAGTAAGCCTGTGGGACGCTGTTCATTTATTATTTGTTTTTGCTCAATTTCCTATTTTTAAAAGCAGTTTTAATGAGCATGAGGGCAGATGTTTATCCTGGAGAATAACTTATAGCAGTGTTGGGAGCTCAGACGTGTGTACCTCAGAGACATTTGTAACGCAGAATATATTATTTCTGACACTTCAGAAATGAAGCAGCAGGAGACTCTGCCTCGAATTTCTATCAGCGTCAACTGCTAATGGGCCTGATAAGGCTGATTTGTGGGAAAAGTGCGTGCAATTGAAATGTGTGCAGATGCATCTACATTAGGGCTTTTATTTTTTAAACCAATGACTTCAACCTAGATTTTGGAATTTTTTCTCCTTGCTAAGTGATATCATAATCTGAGAAGAGTTAAGTTCAAACCAAACACATTTGCATTACTCTCTCACTGCAAATGCATATTATTTTCGAAAAACCATAATCAGACCACCTGATATGAGTAGAAATCCCATGAAGGAATCGCTTTTGTTTCTTTTTCACTTCGACTAGTTAATGCTGATTAATTCATTGCTATCTAACATAATTTTGTCATAATTTCAAGCCACATATCAGTCAAAGGTAGAAAATAGAAGGAAACATTGAGGAAGTGTTTAAATGTAAAAATGTTTTATTTCACTTTTTTGTTTTAGAAAAAAATGTTTAAATGTGTGCATTATTTCTGACAAAATTTTTAAATAGGTGCTATTGAGAACCACCTAACACATCAACATGTGTTTAAAAATTCACACATTAATGTGTAACAAGCACGATGGCTAAGGTAAAGACCAGAGCCTTCCTAGGAAGAAACTGCAATGTTTCTATTTCCTTTATTTAGTTCAAGCTGCTAACTGAGCCCCACCCGGAGTGGGTGTTCGTCTTCGTTTTCCTGGCCCCAAGTCAATCACACACACTGGAAAGCTCTGTCCTGGGCATTTCTGGCTGGACTCAAGAAGTTGGCATCATCCCTCAGGTCAAGCCCCAAGCATCCACCCTGTCTGCAGGCCATCCCTCACAACAGCACGTATTCCATAACATCCAAACACATGAATCTTGGTGGGGGGCATTCCAGATACAAACCCCAGCAACAACAAACCAAAGAAAAAATCTCAACTAATGCCCATTCAAGCAAAAGTCTTTATCTGTAAAGAGCTAGAGTTTGTGCAGTCCTTAAATTGTTGAATACTTATTCTTTTATTGCTTTTGTTTTATTTGCCAAGACCACTTTGTACACAGGGCTCTGTTTCAAATCAAGTCAGAACCTCATGTCTGGTTGGTTAGTCATTGATCTCCGGGATCCTTCCAGTCCAAGGTTCTTAGCAGTAACCCCAACCTCCCCTTGAATAAGGGGCACTTTCAACAACATCATGGACACAAAGTCAGTCTGCTCTGTTTTAGAAAGTTCTTACAAGAAGTAAATGTTCTTGCCATGTCAAGGTTTAATTTTACCTTATGGACTTACAAACTTTTTGATTCACTTGTTTCTGCAATACTATTGCCCTCTGTTCCTCTCATTTCTGTCTCATTTTAAGACCCTCCTGCTCCTGCTTCTCGCTCCATCCCTTCCATGGTGATGTTCTCCCACCTCCTTGGCTTGTACTTCTTTCTGACGTGTTTTCCTCGATTGACGTCATTTACTTTCGTCTTCAAAAATGCCAGGTCATTTCCTTGACTTCCAGATCGAGACCCAGCATGGGCATCTTTCCTGTATAGTGTGGTAGTTCTCAAACTTTGGTGCTTGTTAGAATTGTCTGGGGAAACGTGATTTCCAGATGACATCTCCCTCCAATAGTTTAATAGGAATTTCTGGGGGTGGCATCCAGGCACTGGATTTTTAACATCTCCCCAGTTAATTCTAACAAGCATCAAAGTTTTACAACTGGAAATGGTGCAGAGGTTTAACAATTAGTCTTCTGGGGGAGATAAGAGACAATGTCTGATTTTTAACATTTGCTGAGTTTACTGATTTTAATGCCCCAACCATGACCAATTTCATGCTGCCAAGTTGACATCAACCAGCTCCCAAATTTTCTAAAATTTAAGAATCAGCTTCAGCAAATGGACGCAAACTCACTCTAACATAGCAGTAGAACTGAAATACTTGTATCTCCAGTTTTCTGGTAAATGTATTATCCAGGTAACTCATTGGAATAGATATTTCAAAAGATTCCCTTTCCAAAGAAGCTGTTATATAGAAGCACAGGAGAGAGACAGAGACAGAGACAGAGACAGGGACAGAGACAGGGACAGAGACAGGGACAGAGACAGACAGAAACAGAGACAGAGAGAGACAGAAACAAAGATACGTGACAAACTAACAGAGCAGACGGGAGCTGATCTCCTCTGATAAAATAAGCTAGAGATTCAAGCATGCTGCCACTTGGCTATTCTGTGCCTTGTGGTGACAACGGACTTCCATGGAAGGCAGCAGCCACCTTGAGGGCATTTTCAGAACCACTGACCTAGGACACACAGTCTACATTTCTTGTCTTCATACGGGCATCACCTTCATAATCTGGCTCTTGAGAACTTTTTAACCTCATTTTTTTCTCCCATCTCACCTAATATTTTACACAATGAACACCGGCAACAATGAGCACTCATACTGACATTCTTCAAAAAAATATTTTCAATGGTCTTTCAGGGTCCAAGAATACACTCATGTTTATTAACAAATTACATGAACTGGAAATGCCTTCGCATCTCTTCATGCTCCCTTTCTGACATTAGTTAAAGAATGATGTCAGTATTGACATTATAGACATTTAGACTGAATTCTTCCAAATGAATGAATGCTTTTCACTTATATCAAAGTTAATTTAAGGAGAGATGCTTAGACGCACTCAGGCCGTTATAAAGGGAAACACGGAAACAGCAGCTCTTGAAGGTTCCTAGGACCCACACTACCAAAGTCAGAGGTGGCTTAGCTAATCCTGGGGGTAAAGAGGAGGAAGAGGGCTCAGACGTTGAGGAATCATTGTTCCTGAAGACCCAAAACGGATGTACCATGAGGACCAAGACCAATCTCACTGACGTAGGAGGAAAGACATAAAGACATGTGGGGGAGAAAGGAATTAAATTGTATTTTTAGGCAAATGGCAACTTCAGGACACAGCCGAAGTTATCCAGGTTGCGGTGCGTTCACTTTTCATTTCCGGTGTACTCTGAAATTCCTAAGAGACTCAAAAAAGTACAATAAGCCTGCGACGGGACATGAGCTTTTCTTCTCTGAATTGAGCTTATGATTTTCTTTCAGTAAGACAAATCGATGAACTCTACCAACTTCCACTCTGGGAGAAATAGCGCTATCAATTGGGTACCTCACCTCAAAGCTTCAAATGCATGAAATGGTTTGCACGCTAACCTAGCCCACTAGTGGGTAACCTGACAGACACTAGGAATACGCATCCTAGACCGCCAGTCCTGAGCACACCCCTAAGATAGCATAAACACCCCCAGCCCCCGACTGCAATGCTCCTCAGCCCTGGACTCCCACATTCTTTTCTAAGTGCGTACTTCTTTAAGCCTGCCGATGAGTCTCACAGATGCAGCTAGGAAATTGTTGCCATGACAAATGAAGAATTCACCTATGAGGGTCCAATCTGAACTCCTCCTCTCCTCTTAGGGGGTGTCTTCTCAGGGGCTCTGCAATGATACCGCAGCTCCTGCAGCTCTGTGTCCACAGCCTACATAACTCTAAGGGACATGTGATCAGCACATTCTGGACAGGAAGGGAAACTGAATACATTCAATAAGGTTCTAAATCTGAGGACAAAATATCCTAGCTTATGAACTAGTTGTGACAGAAAAGGTAACAAGGGAGTTATTTCCTGTGTGCGAGAGGCCATTAAGCCCCAGGTCATTGGAACATGCCATATCAGGAGAAACTCAGATGTGAACATAGAACACCAGGGGCCCAGTGTGGCTCTGCCCTGTATATGGCATGTGACCCTGGGCTTCCCTGTCAAAAGAGTGTTAACTTATTACACTTTAAAGTGCTAGTTCAATGTTTCACAGTCTTCTGTTTTCATTATCATGTCATTTAAAGATTTTTCCCTAATTGCTCTATCCATGAAATTTCAATACCACCCTCTAGTGAGTATCTGTTTACAAAGTGTCTGCATATCTGCACAAAGTGCTCAGTATAATTAAAATTTTCCCATGAAGAGACAATTTGAACTCATTGGAACCCTCACCATCACTGAGGCCATGCGAGCTGGACAGGTGGAGCATGATATAATCGTCATACCTCCTATTACCCAAGTAGCAGAGCAGCTTTTCAAAGCTCAATCTAAGAGAAAAGTGATAAAATGAAATTTAAATTATTGAAATTTGAACAACATCACTAGATCCACCAGTTTTTCAAAAGCATTCACTCTGGCTCAACTACAGAAGACTAAAGCTTTGACTCGGAACACTAAGTTGGACTAGCATGTGTTGCCAAAGTGTAAAGTATACGTATTTGTAGACTTTGGTTTGAATAAGCATGAAAATTAGACTAACTTCTCACTGAGAATGGACATAGTTATGAGCAAAGATAGAAAGCACAGTGTGAAGAAAATCCGGTTGCATGTTAGTAGGCCGTTCTGTTACAAACGCAGCAGACATTTTTGTAGTCATTTACTGTAGCATAGACCAATAATTTGTACATAGCACCTCTGATAAAACATAAAAGATCTTTCAGCTGTCCAGTGCAGTAGAATAAAGACATACAGGGAAATGCTAAGTAAATTACTGAAACTGGTGGCATTCTGTACTTTTGTGAAGTAATTGTGTTCCAACAATAAAAATTAGTTGTACTTTAGTTTATATAAAATCTCTCTTCTTCAAACCGCCTCCCGGCACTTGATGACTAATAAGACACTGACAATAAAATGATAAAGTTGGCAGATAGTTTTAGCTTCGAGATAGCATATACCGCTTTTAAATATGAAGATCAGATATCAGACTATCAAATGAGATTCAGAAATTTGGCAAAGCATAAATTTTTTGAATGTTGTCACTAAGATCAAAAGAAATAGATTTTCCCCTGGAATATTAGTGGGAAATTTGGATGATGATGAAGAAGACGAAGGCAGCCAGTAGGGACAGGTAGAGGAGGACAGGACAAAGCAGGTGTCTTACTGGTTTCTCATTTCAGGGACTAAACACTGCAGTGATGTCTTAGTGTCTTCCTATTCATTTATTTTATCATGAGTTTCATTTGTGTGTGTATAGATTGAACCTAGAGCCTTGTAGATCCTAAACACCTGCTCTGCCCCTGAGCTATGCCCCCAGCCCCTCATCTTCATTTTGAAAAAAAAAAAAATATTTCTGCTGTAGATAGAATTTTTGGTTGACAGGTTTTTATTTTTCAGCAATGCAATGTCTTATTCTTCCAATGACTGCCCTCTAGTGTCTTCAATGAGAAGTCAGCTGCTAATCACTGTTGTTCACCAGCCAATTCTTTCTTATCACTTTCAAGTTTTTAGCCTCTACTTTCAACAATTTGATCACTGTGTGTTTAGATGTGGATAATGTTGTGTGTTTCCTATTTGGGGTTCATTAACCTTTTTTGGAGATACTTTGGTAACATCTGGAAAGATTTTTCATCACTTTCTTTCAAATACTTTTATGCCCCCGTTCCTTTTTCTATTTCCTCTTTCTTGATTCATTACACATGTGTCTGTATGATTTATATTATTCCACATGCCTGAGGCTATATTTAGCTTTACCTTTTTTCACTCTATTCTTCATTTTGGATGATTTCTAACTTCGGGTTAATTGATTCCATAATCTGATGTCTCTTATTTTCTATAGCAAAATTTTCATTTTAGTTTTTTATACTTTTCAGCTACAGACTTTTCACTTGATAACTCTATCACATTAGTATTTTCTATTCGTTAAAAAATCACTATTGTACTTTAATGTTTTACGCATACTTCCTTTTTGCTATTTAAATGTATTTTAATAGCTTCTTTTAGCTCTTTATATACTATATCCAACATCAGGGCATTAGAGATAATTTATATTGAGTACTTTTGTCTGCTAACTCTGTGTCATGCTTTTTAGCTTCTCAGCATTCTTCAAAACTTTTTGTTGCATGCCAGGCTTTTTGGCTCATGTATGGTATCGGCTCTGTCTTCTGTTTTCCACTTGAAGGCTTTCGTTCATTTGGTAAACATACAGCTACTGATGTCTCTGTTCAATTGTATTTTTTCCCTTCTTTTCATTTTTGAACCTCTTTTTCTAGAGGTCAGCTCCGTGTTTTCGTAGTTTATCATTCAGCAAAAGATTGCACATAGGTTGCTCTCCAATAATCCCAGCTAATAAATTTATCGTGGTTGATTTGTTAATTGGTTAGTTGGTTGGTTGGTTGATTGGTTGGTTAGTTTTTTTTCCCGATGGACATAAGTAGTTGACTAGGAACCCCCTTGGTCTCCAATGTACCTGTGCACAACCCCAACTTTTTAGAACTTCTTGAGACCCAAGCACATAAAGAAGTTGTATGCTATAAAGAAGTAGAATTTTCTTGCTTGCCACTAAGAAAAATTAAGTGTAATTTGATTTTTTAGAACCCCTTCCCATTGCACTTACTTACTCGTGGGTAATAAGGCTTATTATAAAGTAGGGGCATTTCTCAGCAGGGGTACTGCCAAACACTGTATATATTTTAACACACCAAACATGTACACACACTAATGCATTTGTTATTGCACTTCTATTGTTCTCCTTTTCTAAGGAAAAATAAGAAAATAATCCCTGCAGGCTGTTCAGTGTCGTTAAAAACATTATTTTTTTTTAAATAGCCATATTACACAGGAGTAGCAAGTGAAAAAAATTTAAGCAAGTTTTGCTTCATAGGAAAGTGCAAGCTATGTAGTTTTATCTGATTATTTTTTCATTAGTGTACTAAGGAGAAAGAAAGGCTAATATCAACAGACAAAAAGCAAGCAAACGTGTGCTATCTCTCCTATCTCCTCTGAGGGAAAAAATCCTATGCCTATAAATTCAGGCTTCATTCAAAATTAACAAAAATGTAATTTTTTCTGTTCTTTTCACCAAATACCATTTTTTATCCCTCAAAAGACTGTTTACTTACTCAATAAGTATTCACCAGATGCCTAATATAGGCCAGACACTTCCTCAATACTTGCTATATGGAGTATATGAGTCAACCCTTGTCCTGAAGGACCTTATGGTTGAACAAGCAAGCATGATAAAGTTAGTGCTGTGATGATGGAATTGGCCAGGTGCAGGGAGCAGAGGATGCTTCCCAGACAAAATGACAGGAACGGACCCTGGCCCAGAGGTTATAGAGCAACTGGCCCAGAATTTGAAGCAGAGACAGAGTGTCATGGTGAGAGAAAAACAACATATTATTTGGGAGAACTGGAAGTGGTTGACTAGGTGGAACATATGATTGGGAATTTATTACAAGAAATAGACAAAGGCAGGATTATCTCGTAAGGCTTATCTCACAGTGTCATTAATTGGAGGTGTGAGAAATACCAAAGGCAGAGAGTACACTGAAAATAAATTGTTTGGGCAAATGGCAGGAAGTCACAAAGTAGTCAACATCAATAAGTTCTAAATTATGCATTGAATACTAAAAAACTATGAATATAGTGACAACATTTTCTCATCAAATTGCACCAGAAACCAAATCCAAGGAGATTCAGAGCAGTCAAGTGTCAAGGTGTAATTATGCCTTGTATTATAGGCCCAGAATTTGGTATCATTTTAGTGTGGATGGAAACCCTTGAGGGGTCCTGAGAAGAGTGACAGTTGGGACCCACCCCTTCTAGTACTATGAGGATCTGTTTGTGATCATCTTCTCCGATGACTCAAGAGATGTGATGGGACCATGAAAATGAAGATAGCCCCTTCTTACCTGGAGGATGGGAAAAGACATGAGCAGGCAGAGTGGCATGGGGTTGGCCCCTAAATTACCCTCTTGTTTAGAGGTTAAAGGTACTTGCTTGAAATATAATTTCCAATGAATAACTTCAGAATTGTCCATTTTCTAAAAATGAGTCAGTCAATAAATACAATCTACAGGTTTTTTTTAATTGTATCTATATTCAGATTAACCTTAGGTAGATCATAACTACTTTTACTTGACATCGGTTAACCTTTTATTAAGTAATTTTTACCAGGAATGTTAAGCACCTTGAGAGTAACTTCATGTTTATTCACTTCATTTAAACAAAAATCGTTTTTATTCTTCAGAATAGTACATTAAAAACTTATTTTTTAATCCAACTAGGCTATTTTATCAGCAAATGTACTTCTATTAACATATATTAATAGTAAATGAGTTATTAGTTCAATCTTATATTTTCTATGAGATTTTGTTTAAAAGGATAGTGATGTCTGTTGAGATGAATTTGATTCATTACTCAAGTAATATCCGAGATTACCAAAAATCAAATAATTACATTAGGAATCATTCCTTGAGAAAAGTTGAGTGTAATACAAACTTCTGTGACATTCATTTTCCAGGTACTCCTAGGGGGGGAAAAAAACTATAAAGATGGAGACTGATTGTTTGAAATCACAACTTTAAGTGATGATTATCTCTGATTTTGAAAAAAATATTTTCAAAATAATACTCAAACCCATGTTCTGAAGAACTGTTGTGTCTGAAGAAGGAAAAGCCCAAACAATTGTACAAAAATCCTTGAGCAATTAGGTAAAAGATACTGGACCTACAGTGGGAACGTGGCTCTGAATGACAAAATCACCAAGTGTGACTCTAATAGGGCCTTGAGATTACCGGGCATTTCTGATTCCATTACAGAAGCATCCCCTCAATTCAAGCCTTCCCTCTTCAGTACCATTGCTATTGTGACAATTCAAATTCAACTAATGTCTCCTTAGCATCTTTGCTTCCAGGTCCCTCACCCACCTCAACACTAAGATGATGGTGTCTCCTTGCTGCTTTTGGAAGCTCTGCTGTCTGTTTCTTGGTCACTAGGTAACATGAAACTACCTTAACTTGGCAGAAGCCCCTTCATGTTGAAGCTTACCCATCATGCAGACAGGCTCACTTAGTTTCTTGTGGCTACTGAAATAAATTACCCAAAACTTAGTGACTTGACGTCAGGTGTGTTTCTCTCTCAGTTCTGGAGGCCAGAGTCCAAAATTCATTTCACTAGGCTGAAATCAAGGATGGCTCCCAACCACCCTCCTTCTGGAAGCTCCCAGGCAGAAGCTACGTCTCTTCTCTCCTGTTTCTGGTGGCTGCCAACATTCCTTCTCTTGTGGGTACACTATTTCACAACTTCACAATGCTAAATAAACCCTTGACCCTTAATATGTTTTTACACTAGAAAAAAATAAATATTAGCTTCTTTCTCTGACATTACTAAAATTTTCAAGCAACCAAAATGTTCTTTAGTAAATGAAAGAACTCTGGTATGTTCAGAAGGAGACTATTATATAGTATGAAAAAGAAAGGCACCCCAAGTCTTTAAAAACATAAAAGAAACTTAAATATATATTTCTAAATGAAAGTAGCCATCTTAAAGATTTAGATTCCAACTATATCACATTCTTTAAAATAAAGACAACACTATAGAGACAGAAAAAAGATCAGTGGCTGCCAGAGGAAGTAGTGGTGATGAACATGTAGGCAGAACTTAGGCAAGTTAGGGAGCAGAAGAAATACTCTGTATGATGCAGTAATTTTGGAGGTTTGCTGTTATTCGTTTTCTGAAATTCACAGGCCATCCATGCCAACAGTGATGTCTCATGCAAACTACGGGCTTTGAGAGACAATGACGTGTCAGCGTAGGTCATCAGTTACGACAAAGGTACCACTCTGGTGTGGGATGTTGACTGTGAGGCTGAGATGTATTTAGTGTATAAAAACTAGATATATAAAATGATTGATGAAGCAATATCGGACACAGAAAGGCACAGGGAAAGCCTGACATATAAACTGCAATACACAGAAAGACAGAATGCTTCCAAAAAATAGTGATACTAAACACTGCTTCTCAGAAGAAATATCCTGAGTGAATATTTAGGATGGAACTCATGACCAAGTAGGGTGTGGTGGAGTCATAAAGATGATTGGAGCAATTTAAGAAGATATTGAGAACTGATGCTTTAGTCCAAGTGCCCCTGGTCATCCAAGCAACATAGACAGACTCATACCGTAGCCCAGTATGTCATGAAAACAACAGGGAAAACAACAAAGTGCTTTGGGGTAAGAGAAACCTTCAGCTCAACTTGATGAAAAGTCTGGCGGCGTATAAAAGGCATCTGAAAAAAGTGACGACCAAGGTCACTCGCCCTTAAAGATCAAGTGAGACCTGTCCATGTCATGAAGAGGAAGATTTTAGAAAGGGCTTGCTAAATAGATGGAGGAGAAGAAAAGGAGAAATTAGACATGGGAGTGAGTTCTGGGAATTACATACATGGTCAAACATATCATTAAAGAAAAAATTAAGTGCTTGGTTTACGTTAGTAGAAGATGACACTTACACACCTATAAAGAAAAAGGGGCAGGGGCTCCATTTACTCTGTGAGCAGTGAGTTTGCTGGTAGGCATGGCTTATTGAAAGATGCCATGTACACAGAGAGCAGAATAAGGTTAAGATCTGAATAGACAAAACACAACATTATTTTTTTAACATTTTCCACAAAGGACAGGGAGTTATAGGACACTTGGGACAGGGTGACTGGTTATGTCCAAGAGCTTTTCCCTTTATTTGTAAAATATTTCGTTTCTACCCTTGTTTCTGCTTCTTGCTAGCTACCATGGCGTCACAGTCACTGCTTCCTTCATCTGTAAGATCAAACATGTGTTATGATATAATTTTGTCTCCTGAAAAAATATGCTAATTCAATGAAGAGGGTACCAATTTGTCTTATGCCGGGCAATAATCAATACTGCGACACTTGGCGCTCCTATGGTGCACTTAACAGCTGATGCAAAGCAAAGTTAATGAAATTATGGGGAAGATATTGTCTACATTTTAAGTAAGTTAGGTTATCAAATATTTACATTCTATTTCAATTTTCAAAGATCAACAAAACACCTTGTATTTCCTTTTACATAAGACCCTCTCTATTTGGGCAACCTAATCACTTGGGAATATCTCACTACCCTCCAGGATTAATTAACACAGGAGGTGAAGGGGAGGCACCCCCTTAGACAAACATAGGACGTCTACATATTTGAAGCATACCCTGTTTTCACACCGGGTTCATGCCCCACAGATGCTGCCTCACCTTTATCTGTCACTTTGTTTCTAGGTCAAAGATTTGTTTTTTATTGTAATAAGTGAGCCAGGCAGTGTCCCCACCTACCTGCCCTGCCAGTGTCAGACTTGAAGGACAGTGAGAGCCATTAAGTTCTCACTAACATCCCATTAGCCAAATGTAAGACAGCAAGTGCTTTCATCGTCTCTACTCAAATGTAGTTCCCCAATATGGCTTCCTTCGCGGTAACATTGAACGCTAAAACTTTTCCCATCGTACTTCTTGCACTTTTGAAAAATGTCAACACTCAGTTTTATAGCACTTGATTTAACACTTTTGGGGACACTTGCAACCTTTTATAATTTATAGCCATCTTCCAAAAATGTGTGATAGGCACAGTTAAGGCAGCAGTCAGAATAAAAGGTCAGTGTATAGATTGAAGTGTTATAAGTCATCAATAAAGATAATGGACTAAAAAATTCAAAGCAGAAACCGGCTTCTTTAGCACCTTATGATCTCATTATCATTTTAATACCAAACCCCTGAAGGAAGTTCTTATTGGGAAAATGTGCTTTCCTGAAACTTCCTTACCATTGCTTCTTAGAGTCTTCCAAATATTTCACAAAATAATCTAAAATAGTATCTTTTTTCACAATGCAACTGTATATACACAATTTTTCTCCTTTTGCTTAGTCTGTAAAATCTACAGCACTTCCAATTTTAACTTGATTTTATAGTGTCTCGCTTAGAAAAGAGAGAATTGATTGTGTTTTATAGATGCTATATCTTAAAATACAAACTTAAAGTATATCAATTCCAATCCTGGACACACACTTAAAAGAAAAGTCAATGCTCCTTGAATTTCAATGCTCCACTTTGAAATAAAATAAGGTGATCTTTGTGCGATCCGAGCCAACAAATAAGGATTGTTTCATTTTGCCTAGTGTGCAATCTGTAGATTATGTGGACACTACTAACTCAAAGCATGACAAGAGACACTGAGTCACAATTTCCCCTTTCCGTCCTAGATAGCAAGAAATGAGTGTTGAAGTCAGGGCCACAGTAAGATGTTCAGTCTGAAGATCACGGAGTTTCGAGGTTAAGAGACTCAGCCATGCAGTTATCATTCAACAAGCATTTATTTGGCATTAATTCTATACCATTCACGTTGGGAAAAGAATATTCCCCAGAGAAGTCCAGCTATAACGAATGCAATCTAAATGAGCTGGAGTGATTCGGTTTAATATGAAGATTGCCTTTTAAGTCTCCAAATGGGTCATGTCCTTATGCTGGAAACACTGCATTAGGGTAGCAAACCAGGCCACCAAAGAGGGAGACATATTGCAACCATCTAGGAAATTGCTAAAATACATACATGCCCAGTCCTAGTATCCTCGGATACTGCATTTCAGTGGTCTCATGATGAAGCCAGTGGGTCTGTATTTTGACAATATTCTATAGCCATAGCCATTCTGACATAAAGCCAATTTTAAAAGCCACTAGGCGAAAATCTTGGTAAGATACGGTCATGTGTTGTGCTGACTTTCTATCCTAAGACTCAGCCTGTGCCTGCTCCATGTGGGGAATTCACCAGTACTTTTTGAAGCCTGAATGGAGAAAGGAAAGGTAAGAAAAGAGAATTTACTGCTGGCCATAGGAGGTATCATTACAAAGACAGCATTGAAGTAGTCGAGTGCCTCACCGCCTCACCATCTACCTAAAGAGTGAAACACTACGAAGAGATTTTCAGAGAGCAGCTATGAGACAATGGGCAGACGTTTTCGGAAGGGAGATGGCAGCTTCTCACCACATCCCATAAAAGCAGCAGCCCACTTGGCCAGAAATTGAGGTCTGCCCCAAGGCTGCCAAATTACTCCTAGACTTTCCAGGACCTTGTGAAGTAAGAGCTTTACCACTGTGCTACCAAAAAGCAAAGCTTAATTGCTGTTTATAAAATATATAGCCCCTTAAGAGATATTAGAGGATATTAGATTTCTATTCAGAAACTACCCTGAAATGGATGTTAATTTAGCATGAGACCTAAATGAAAGGAGCAAGCAAATACAAATTTAATAAAATAAAAGAGTTCTACATACACAGAATAATACTTCCTCACAAGATGAACACAGAGGACTTTAGCACATAGTATTTTCATGATATCTGATAAAACATTTCAAAGTAATATCTAATATCTACTACTAACAGCCATACATGACTATAGATACGAATAAAGTACACATACATATCTATATCTATGTATATGCATAGATTTATATGCTCAGGAAATAAAAACCTCTCCTCCCAAAAAACTTACACGGGATTGGTAGATCATTCATTATGTTAAGAATATTTAATAACTTAAATGTAAAGAATATGCTCAATATATTCCTGGTTGACCTACTTAACATATCAAAAATCAAGATCTGATGGACCACTGGAAAAATTAATTTGACACAAAGGAAGCTTTTATATTCTGAAAGCTTATAATGTTGATTTATATTTTCACTCACCAAGGAGAAAACTAGATTTTCGATTACATTGTCAAGGTTCATTCGCACATAGTAAAGTACACGAACGCCAAATGTACCATGGATTTTTACATGTCCACACACCCATGTAACCACCATTCAGAGCAGGAACTTCCAACCCCAGAAGGCCTTACATTCCCTGACAGCCCATATTCTCACTGCGAAGGAAAACTCTATACAGTCAGGAGATTTTAGTAAAACTAAAAATAAATGGAAAAGAATGTTCCATTCAAAAACTAATTTTTTCCTTTTTATTTACTTGACTAAAACTTTGCTGTTTCACTTAATAGTGGGAAGACTTTAGAAAACTGTGTTAAATATATTCTGAAAAGGAAACCTTGCATCCAATATCCTTTTGTTTTGGCTTAAAACACATAGCATTCCATTTGTTAATTCCTTTAACACCTGTTCACTGGATAAGCCTTAGGTGGCAGCCTTTGCTCTAGGCTCTGAGAATGCAATTCTTCTTCGCAGCACACAGAAGGTTCTGCACTCATAGAGTTCACACTCAAGGAAGCAGGAAGACATGTAAATGTATAACCGAATAAATTAATTTAAAAAGGAGATTAGGAGGTGTTGCCCAGTGGTTAGAGCTTGCCTAAGAGGCACTAGGCTCTGGGATCTGCTCCCCGGAAGCAGATTGGCCACGCGTAGGGAAGCACAACAGTCAAGAGGCTGAAGCAGGAGACTGCCTTGTGTTCAAAGTCAGCCGTGCTATATAGTTAAGTTCAAGGTCAGCGAGAACTACAGAGTGAGACCCTGTCTCAAAATAATAATAATAAAAAAGGAACATTTCACAAGTCAATAATTGTGAAGAACATACTAAAAGCTACAGGATGAAACACAAGCAATTGAGGGCAACGCTGGGTTAAAGATTTCTCTAAGCATTTGGGCTAAAAGCAAATGGTGAGAAGGCATGAGCTACCTCAAGCCACAAAGAGAATAAGCTTTCTGGAAAAGCGCAGAAGGCTGAAGTGGGAAACGACGCAGCATGTCCGTGCAGCAGAAGAAGCGGGGCCAGAGTCGGGTTCCCCGGCTGCGAGGTCGTAGCCCGGAATCAGACGCAAGCAAGCAAGCAACGTACAAGAAGTGATCCCGAGGAGCAAGTGTTGGGTTGAACGGAGGGAGACAGAGTAGGGAAAGTCAGCGGTATCGGGAGTGCAGAGAGTTACGCAGCGCTGTGGTGGGGATTCTGTGCTGCTCCGGCCTTTAAAGAAAGCTGTAAGTCTGCAAGAAGTGTTGACCTTACAGGCCAAAGTGGAAGTATCGATTTGTTAATATCCAGCCGTCTTTGAATGTTGCCCCAGAGGGCACAACGATCGTTTTTTCCAGATTGTTTGCACAAAGGTGAAAGGGACCTCTGAGAAGTGCTGAGTGAGTCACTGGGCTCAAGGTCAGATGTCAGAGCAGGATGCGCTGAGTTCTCAGGGTGCTGGCCAGGGTAGGTGCGTGTGACGTCCCGTGGGGCTGTGAGGAGGTAGAGGGTGCGCCAAGGACATGCCCTGGGAGAGCACCGTCAGTGGGAAGAGACAAGTCACAGAAGAAAGCAAGAACCGAACCTCTTGCTGTGTGAGAGGGTGGATGTTGTTAGGAAGGCGATAGAAAATCCTTCCTTGAAAAGCTAGAGCGTATTTGACTGATCAGAAGCTTAATCTTTGAACAGTGAGCACTACGTTGGGATGCATATCTGAAATTTTTCATAGAATTATAGGAGAAATTGTCAAACTAATATTTAAGTCAGATGAATTTTGATATAGAAATCAGACACAGCACAGCATAATGTAGGCTGTATCTGATTTCTGAAGTCTCCATTTCCTGCATTCTCAGTACAAAATGGCCGTTGCAGGTCTGGTGACATCTCAGGCTTCCTCCACTATTAGGGATGTCTTAAGTTTGCTCCCACCTGAGCCCAGGCCCTCACTTTCATATTTCAGCTTATTAATTCCACCTAAAATGTTACCAATCACCCACTTAAAATAGGCTATGTTCTCCTGTAGCATATGTGATATTTATTTTTAAGCATTTAATGTAATTTTATCATTTTACACTAAGTTGTTTAATTCTGGCCTCCCTATTCAGTTGTAAGTGTGATGCAAAATGGGACAGTATCCACTGGGTATCCCAAAAGTTTGTCCATTGTATTCTACGCATGTTGACTTCTGAAACAACCTGTACAACGAATTCAGGGCTTGCGTCATCTTTCTCAGAGCATTACCGTTACTTCAATATTACGACCAGTAAAATCTGCTTTTATTATTTCAGACTAATGCCTTTGCTGGCCCTTGCCTCCTTTTGTGACTTACCCCTTCCCACAGGGCATGTTCTTGGCACACCATCTGCCTCCTCACAGCCCCATGTGACATCACATGCACCTGGCCTGATTTGGATTATATATTTTTATATTTTACATAATATATGGCAACCTTTGGGATATATGTTTCATTCATGGCAACATTGTAGTATCTAACATGACCAGAGAGAAAGTCCAGTGCATGTTGGTGGGTAGGTGTTTGGTTTGGCTCTGGAATGTTCCCCAAAAGCTTCATGTACCTATGGACACTGTGTAGTGTTGGGAGGTGGGGCCTGACTGCAAGGGGCAGAAGCTTGGGGCCTGCCCTGGTGGGGTGGGTACTAGTGCTCCCTATTTCCCACCCCGGTCTCTGTTCCATGATGCCATGAGGATCTCTGTCTCCAGAGATCTGGTTCTGGCTCCGGACCTGGCTCCAGCTCTGCCTTGTGATTCCACCATTTTCCAATTGCCCACCGCTGAAAGGACTGAGACCTTCTGAACTGTGAGCTAAAATAAATCTTTCCTCCCTAACTTGTGGATGTTGGATATTGAGTCACAGTGACGACAAAGTAACCAAAACAGTGGGTGAGTGGAGGAGCGGTAGGAGTTAAAAGCCACCCACTCTGGTGAAGGCTTGGCCCGACCCTTTGCCCCTCAAGAGGCTGTGGGACAGATTCAAGGAACATGAGAGCAAAACCAAACACTATGTGACATGCTACCATCTGTAAATGGTGTATTCATGAAATACATGTGTGAGAACTATTTACTGGAGACCTCGGTGACCACATATTTTGCTATAGGCCGAAGCACGCTGTAGGTAGTCTGCTTGGTACACCGTGCTCATTTGTAGCTACAGGTTCCCTGATGAGATGAGGAAGTCACTCACAACACTTTCAGGAATAAAAAGAACCGTGAACAGCTCACAGATTAACTGGGTTTTTGGGGGAGGTTTTTTGGCTTCAGTTTTTTTCCCATTTTATTGATATGTATAAGTGCACAATTTACGGTTTACAATGGAGTTGAGCATTTTGTGCACATACTTATCTTGTCAAGGTGACAAGGGCTTCCCCACTCTCCTTTTGTCCCTCCCCCACCCTCCCCGCCCTCCCTCCACCCCCACCTTCCCCCCTCTTTCACTTTGTTTTCCGAATCCCTGATCACAACTCCTATGAAACTTAAGACAAAAAACAAAGTGTTGCTGTTTTTAAAGACAGATAACTTGATTAAATGTTGGTGTTCAAAGTAGCTGCAGGTTCTTTTCAACTAGAATTTCTAGTGTGTTTCTCCTCTCTAGTGCAAGAGGCCAAGTCAGGAGTAAGAAAATGTTAGCACTGTTAAGATAAATGGTGTCTTGTCTTTAAAAACTCCACAGAATAGTCATCTCTTTAAGTCCCAAAGATAACAATGGCTTCCCACATGTTTCAGCTAGCATACATCTCTGTCTCTTGCCTCGCATTCTTTTCTGTGGCACTTAAATTAGATTTACAAGTGACTGAGATCAGTTGATATTATATTTTACACTTTCGATGAAACCTATGTCAGAAATTTAATTCCATTACATGAATAATCAAATAACATCTTTATGTTGTGGACTAATATTTTATATGTATGTCCCATGGGAAAAAGAAGATTAATTCTAAGGAAATTAATTATAAATAAATTTATAAATAAATCCAACTTGAAATTTAATAAATTCTGAAAAAATGTATTTAAATATACCTATTTTAATACAATTTAAAGATGTTTCAGGACAAACCTGGGCCACAGAGTAAGACCCTGCCTGAAAAAATAAATAAGTATGAATAAATAAATAAATTTGTTTAAAACATTTTTATTCAGTTTTAACTGGAAACTTTGCAATAACTTACCACTTACATGTATTAGCTAACAGAAATTTAATTTCCTAAAGCAGAAAAATAATAGTTCAAACCAGTGAAACCAAACTTGAAATGATCCTCACGTTTAAAAAAATAAATAAAATAAAATTTCCCTGCGTCCTTCAGAGATCTCCTCAATGCCATGACACATCCTGAAAAGGTTCCTGACCCTCATAGGTAATCCCTTTCCAAACCAGTTCTATTTTTGTGCTATAGTGAGCCTAGCATAGCACTTTGGGATTTGTTGAGTAAAGCAATTTAGGAATTGCCTCCTGCCGATGGAGATGCATTTTTGTAGTGAATCATTGAAGCTTTAAAAATAACAAACTGCTGTTTTAAAAAAGCTTAAAATGATCCCTCCAAATAGTGAAATCTTATCTAGCCTATCTGATGGAGAAACTGAGGGGGAGAAAAAAACTAGTTGAAACTATTGAAACAGCAGGAAAAGTTGACTATTCTTTTTTTTTCCCCTTTTATCCACTTAATGTAAAAAAAAATTGTCACATCTAATAAAGTGTCAAAAAAAATGTTAACTAGGTATAAATGCCTTTAAAACTGTCCTTTTCCATCCCTGAGTTCACAGAACTGAGAAGCTCGCCTCCAGCAAAAATACCTTTTGATAAGGACTCGCCATTGTACGGGGATTTCAAAGAAATGGCGCAGTCCATTTTGGCGTCCTGTCAACCTATTTCAAGAAGAGATTTAGTCTTTTCCAGCGCAAGGCAGTTGCAAACTAAAACTTTTAATTGAAAAGGCCTGAAGCCACTTTCAACCTCTTGTGTTTAAAACTCAAATTACCCTTCTTATGAGAAAAAAGAGAGAGAGAGAAGGAGGAAAAAAGAGGTAAAAAGATGCACATTATTTCAAAAGTAGCAAAGCGCGTATTATCAGTAGTTCTTTTTTCAGAAATACTGTTTCTAGTTCTCCAAGATTTCTACAATACCTTAGTTGCATCAGTTTAACTCAAAATAATAAGCAAAGCTCATCCATCAAATGTATCAATTTGAATCACAAGAGGATGTTTCCAGATAACACAATGGTTAAAATCACAAACTTTCTACTTGACAAGTATCCCATAATTGGGACTCTTTATACTTACTTAAGGCACTTAAGATGTCATTCATAGGTTCTGTTAACTTTAATCAGACTATATATATATATATATATATATATATATATATATATATATATATATATAGTTTATTTCTATACCTCCTGGCATGGATGCCTCAAAGAATATATGTACAAAAATGACCTCACTATATTCTCCACTATATACAGATATGTATCCCTCTATATAACAATATGCTACAAATTATATTCTAATTAAATAATAAAATCATATTTATAGCTATAATCATAATATTAATATATCAATGTGTAATAATACATTATTAGCAAAATTAATTTAGATTATTTCTGACTGTGTTCTTCAGTTCCAAGAATAAAAGTAAATTTTACTAAGTTCTCCAAGTAGAAACTAGTCGTCGAATTAGATAGTTTCCCCTTAAATACTTCTCAAATCTTTTCTACCCACTTCCATTAAATTTATCCATGCTTCTTCCTGTATTTCTATATATCACTCAGTAGACAGAAGCTCAGTGGTAGAGCACTCTCCTAGCATACGCTAGGTCTTGAAATCAATCCCCAGCACTGTGGAGAAGAATGAAAGAAAAAACTGACTAGCTAGCACCGGAGAATTAACCTCTAAGAGGTAAACTGTACATTACAGATTTCAGGTATAGGAATTTTAGGGAGCCATTGATACCTCTGAGGCTGGGTAAAAGAACTCAAGGAAGAAACAAGTTACACCACACACACACACACACACACACACACACACACACACACGCACGCACACGCACGCACACACACACACACGCACGCACGCACGCACACCAGCTGATCTTGATTGTCAGTTCAGCTGGATGAGACATTCTTGGAAAAATAGTTGAATTGTGAGGACACTAACCTCATCCACGAGTCAACCCACTAATGAGTTTATAGTTTAATGAGCTATGAGGACACTGGGCCTCCTTGGAGAAAGACGGTCCTGGAGATGTGACCTTGGGTACTACACCTGGCCCTTGGCCCTTTCTCTGGCTCTTCTGTGTGCTTCTTCGCGGCCACTGCGAAGTGAGTATTTTCACTCCAACTGCTCTTCTGCTGTGAGGATTCTGCCTGGAACCTGCCAACCATGAACTGAAACCTCTGACCCTGTGAGCCAAAAATCAATCTCTCCTCCTTTAAGTTGTGGGGATTGGGTAATTTTGTCCCGACAACAGAAAGCTGACCCAGGCTGGCTGGTACTTAGATCATTCTGGTGAGATTTGGCCACTAGATGACAGACAAGTTGATGGGGATACCACAAGCGAGGACTGGAGAAAGGAAGCCACCTTGTTGGTGTGCTGCAGAAACATACTAGGAAGCTACTTTTGGGGTACTCTTGAAACTCCCCGGGTACTAAGGAGTTTGATGACACACCACCACAGACGAGCTCCTGAACTTACTTGCTAAAATTCTGCTCTCCAGAGCACCCGTGAAACTATCCAACCCACTCATGACAGGCAGAAGTGCTAACTGGAGAGGCATAAAAGTTGCTGCCAAAGTGATGATCATCTGCCCACAGGGACACCTGGGACTCTAGCTGAGAAGTCAGGTGGAGCATGGACTGAACTCTCTTCTGATAGAGATAAAACATGGAAACTTCTAGTGAGTCAACACTACTGAGTTCTCTATGCATGCCCTCAAGAAAAGGAAGGGAGCCATAGCTAAGAAAAAAAAAAAAAAATGTTCATTCAGTGCTTCTCCAAGTACCCACTACTAACAAAGCTTAATATCCTTCCAGCTGGCAAAGGGTATGTGCGTTTGTCAAGATCCAGTGTCACAGAGTAAGGCAGTAAAAGACAGATACAAAGCTGGGAGACTATATATCAATAACTAACGCTCTCTCTTACTAGAGTTACTGCTCTCTAATATATTCTACACTCTAGAATGATAATTCTAAAATAGCATATGATTAGTTCTCTATGCCAAGACCATCCAGGATCTATCACTCACCAATGTGTCGAGGCTCCAATTCTTAACAAGATCAAAGATCTTTCTTTATCACAGTTTAGTCCTACTTGCACTCTATGCTTTTAAATGTATCCATAAAATGAAACTGGAGGAACTTCAGTACTGAACTTTAATGAACTTTAGCTTTAGTAAGAGATACTTCTTGGAAGCTAGAGTAAGGAAAGAAGGATGAAGAAAGAAACGCAAGAAAAGATGATGTGAGAAGTTAAGTTTGGTGCTGGGGATTGCAATTTTATCTATGGAATAGGAAGTAATATCGGGCTGGCTGAACGGCACAGTAGTTAAAGCACTTGCTTAGCAAGCACAAGGCCATGAGTTTGATTCTCCAGGCACCACGTAAACCAGGCATGTTGGCATATGCCTGTGATTTCAGCACTTGGGAGGCTGAGATAGAAGGATTGCCATAGGTCCAAGGCTAGCCCGGGCTACAGAGAGAGACCCAGTTTCAAAAAATGAAATAAAATGAAATAACACAATAAAATATAAAGAAAATAAAGCCATCTTTGGCTTCAGTCAAAGGACCTGAGATTGGGAAAGATGGAAACAACCATTGTGTTAAAGATAAAAGTAATTAAAGTCAAAATTAATGCGAATATTTTGATGAGTGAATGGCGTAAATGTGTAGGATATGCTACAGGGAGGAAGCTACATGAGATAAAGATCTGTAGCAGGCTCAGAAGTTATCTTGTGTACCGTGGGCAAACATTGAGTGGTAGATTTGATATCATTTCTTTACAATTGTGCATCTACCCCCCGTCTGAATGTCACAATCACAATCTAAGTATACCATGTAGTTCACGAGGTAGAAATTAAACATCTTGTCACTCTGAATTCTCTAGTTTACATTGTTAGAGATACTGACTCTATAAAACAAGACTTGGGACAATTCCAAATGTCACCAGCTTGTCTTATGAGGCAGAACTTAAATTTTTTTTCAAAGGTACACTTGCTGAATCATATTTGAAGGCAAGACCTCTAAGCTGCTTGTCTTTTATTTTTACCAATCCAAAATTGGAGCATAAAAACTTGAAAGAAGGGCGGTTGTGGAATAAGGGAAACGGTTAAAATTAAATCTCCCATTCAACATAAGAATACAGCAGCTCCCACAAAGAATGCTCTGTGTTCATAGACGTGTATCGTTCTAGAGAGTTGTACTTACAATTCCTTGTATTTGTAAAGAACACATTTTCTACCTACAGCAATTTTGTAAATAGATCTTAACATCAGAAAAGAACAATATTTTATGCGATGCTTTCACCTTGCTGATAACAGGTGAATGTACTGAGGTCAAGGGAGTGCGTGAAATAGTACTTTGTTGGCTTAAAATTTTTAAGAGAATGTTTGTTCCTATGTAATAAGAGTTAAAATGGCATTTTAAAAGTTCATACCAACCCTTCTAGCCTTAAGTTGCCTCCAAGCAGGCACATTATCTTTGCAGGAAATTATCCGAGAGTTCCAGAGCTTCATAAGCTCAATGTTTACTGATTCTCTTATATTAAATCTGTCCAAATGGCTCTTACTATATGGCTGGAGATTATGTAATTCTGCAGTGAGCACAGAGTAAAATATGTATTACAAAACCACTGAGCACAAATCTAATCTCAAGACCGTGCATTTTTAATTTAGAAAATTAGTTTTAGAAATTAAAATAGTGCACACATTTAACAATTGCAAACGCACTCCTCTGTCTCCTCACCTGTGAGGATGTTCAGCCTGATCCTTTTTTCCTCATTCCATTTCTTGTTGTGCCAAATTCCATCGATGGCTCTTGTCTCGCCATTAATTCAGGTTCAGCCCAGTATGCGAGCCATCTGTTCACCTGCGTTCACCTCTTCGCCCTAGCCTGGGATGGGCAACTGAGCAGTGCCAAGTACTGTGCCAGGCATGTCCTCATACAGATCTCATTCAACCTAGTTTTATAATGGCTGCCTTTACCGTGTTAGCTGGCCCTTAAGGTTTTGACATTTTCTCAGGTTTCTCCTTTCGAAATAAAACTCAGGTCATAAGACAAAAGCAATGAAAAATTATCTCTTTCTGCAAAGGAGACACTCGTGCACTTGTTGTGATGGAAATTCTGATCCTCTTTCTTCAACTGTGAAAGCTTTTCTATGAACATGCTTTAGGAGGAGGAAGGGAGGAGAGAAGAGAGGGATAGAAAAAGGAGAGAAAGAGGGAGAGAAGAAAGAAAGGAAGAAAACAAAGGGAAGAGAAAGATGATTAACATACACTCAATATTTCTTCCCAAAATACAAGACTGAAGTGGAAAAAATACAGGAAAAGAAGCAAGAAATATTTTATTCTGCTCATGAATTCTGTGCAATGTATCATTTTTCTTACACATGTTTCTTGGACTGGTGTTATTACTCTTATCCTTTTTCACTTCTTTGTTTCTGCCCTTATTTTGAAGAAATTACTTAAAGAACCAAAGGTCCCATAGCAGGACATTTCCCTGAGCTCTGCTCCTCTAAGGCTCCTTTCCAGGCCACGGTGAGGTAATTTTTTTCCTTATTGTTTTCATGCTTGGCTTCTCTTAAAAGGAAAAAGTTAAAAATGAAAAATTTCAAACACAGCAGTGTGGCTTGCTGCAAGAAGTAGTATCTTTTTAGGCAGCTCATTTCTGGAAACAGACAAAGAAAAAGTATCTGTACTGCTAAAGAGAAAGAAATCACACACCACTGACAACTCATTTGACAGGAATTTAAGAATTTTAGGAAGGATTCTAGTGGAAGAAGGGAGGAGCAGCTATGCAATTAGCAGAGTTATCATGGTGTTGTGAAATTCCTGCAAACTGAATGAAAATTCTATTGGAACCGTAGCTATTCAGGCATAATTTGCATTCTTTTTTAAGCCTTAGCTGTGGTGCTATAAATAGCAAAGCCTATCCATAGAGATGAGTTGTTTCCACCAATAGCAGTTTTAGTTTTTAGAAATATCTAGAGACATCATTCATAAAGATTCAGTTTTGCACTTCCCTCCTGAGAGTCTCCCTCTCTGGACACTGTGGGTGGCCGACTCTGAAACCTGCTAATGAGTTGTGAGATACAAACAGTGCAAAAAGAAGTACTTCTTTAAGCTAATACATGCAGGAATCCTTTTAGTTGTAAAAGATTTTCTGGCATCAGACTGTGCTATATAAACAGTGGGCTGTCCTTTTGTGCTAGCATCTTTGAATATTTAATTAGCTAGCTTTTTCTCAAGATAATTTTAATACCCATAGAAACTTAATGACAGTCACTTGACAAGCTAACCATAATACAAACTTATAACCAAGTATCCTTTAGCAGTTCCAGTGCCAGAACATGCAGATGTTTGCATATACTAACATAGATGATGCTTTTGGACTAAACTTTAACACTGAGTGAAATGTTTTCTCCTTCATATCGCAAAGTATACATACAGTAGACCATACAGTGCATTACTAAAATGAAAACTCTCCGTGTCTTGTACCTTGATGCATAAACATCATGTTTACAGATATGTACTTGGATAAAAGTCAAAGTACATCCCAGAAAGAGAAAGAAAATGATGATGTTCTAGCATTCTGCTAAAACAATAGTAACTTCAGCCCATGTAGCTTTATCCTAAAGAAAAACGATGTTTTAGCCACTTTTCTGTCACTAAGACGCAATACCAACACCAACAACGTCAAGGAGGAGAGATTTGCTTGAGCTCACAGTTTTAGAGGTCACAGTCCATGCTTGGCCAGCCAGCTCCATGGCAGGAGCAACAAAGGCAGAAACGCCAGGTGAGAAAAGATGCTCACAGCGTGATGGGCAAAAAACAGAGAAAAGGGGGAACTCAGGACAAGAGCACACCCACCACTACTTCTTCAATAACCCATCCCTCCATTCAGGCCTCACCCCCCAACAGCATATGCAATCACCCGCAGATGAACCCACCAATGAGAGGATGGCCCTGTGATCCAATCACTTTCCCAGCACATGAGACTTTTGGATGACATTGTAGATTTAAGCCATGACAGAGAGCTGATTTTAGCTCATAGGTTACATAAACAGATCTCTTGATGACTTTTACATAACGTGGCATCTCAGGCTACACCCTACAATTTCTAGACCCTAACCACAGAAGGCTCGGGGACCCTCATGTATAAAAGCCACTCTGATAATATCTCACGGCATCAGAGCATAGATCAGTTTCTGGATACGACTTATATATCAATTCATGCATTACAAAGCTCAAGCCCCAAAATCTTCACTACTGTATATATTTCACACACGGTGTGTTTTACAGAGATTTGTTCATGCGTTTATGATGTTTTTGCCAAAGAGTGCAGAAATCAGTCATGTTTTCTCCCTAACATATGGCTCTATCTATGACATTCAGGCACAGAAAATATCAGCTGGCTTTAAATGGCAAAAAAAAAAAAAAATACAGTATAATGGTGCACAGGCAAAAACTTCACCAGCACCTGGGTTCTTTCCCAAATCTATTTTTAATTCATAAAAATGGCACTGATTTCTTAGGGGGAAATTTACAAAGACAGTTTTTACATGATTTGCAGTTTTGTAAAGGATAATTTTTCTTAAATTCCTCGAGAAAACAAAATCTATTCTGTGTCAATACATTCTCCCACAACTAGTTACGTTGAACTGTGTCAAATTAAATCACAGTAATGTTGAAATGTAAACTGGGTGACAAAGAAAGACCACGTATCAATCGCTGTTTTCAAAAGGCAAGAGTTTTACCTGAAAGTGTGTAGAGCTCAACACACTGCTTTTCTACCATTATTACCTTCTGGTTCAGTTGTGGAGAGGCATTGAAAGCGACTTAGACAAAATTTTTTGTCAACAGAGACCTGGGGTCAATGGGGTGACTAAACCTAAGCCTAGGGTTTAGAAGTTTTTGAAAGTGATTTGCTGGAGGCATTTGGAAAGATTTAGTAGAGATATTGACTAAAGAAGCCCTGAACTGCTGAAACGCTTAAAGCAGGGGTCCCCAACGTCCAGCACCAGTCATAGGCCTTAGCAGTGTCAGGCCTGGGCGAAGGAGCGGGAATCAGAGGTGTGCAGTTAGTGAAGCTCTGCCTCCCACCACCGCCCTCCTATTAGGTCCTAACGCCACCGCTGATCGCTGATCGGCAGCAATTGGAGCTTCATTTCCACCCCCTTCTGGCTGCTATTGCCACTTCAAAGCTACCCTCCAACAACCTACTGAACAACAAATACACCCACCCCTGCCTTGCCTTAGTCGTTGGGAGAATGGCCTTCAACTAAGCCAGTCCTTGGTGTCACAAAGGTCAGAGACCAATAGCTTAAGGAACAAAGAAAACATTTGACTTGGCAGCTTTTGAATAAAGTTTGACTTCGTAGTCTTTGGAAAGATCTAGCTGGATGAAATTTTTAAATCCAAGTGTGACGAGGTCTGTAGCAAAAAGAGATTTACAAAAACTGGTGAAATATCTGGCACCCCGGGAAGTGTTTTGGAATTTCAAGTTGCAATTCAAAGTGAAATATACAGAGGTGCCACCACGTGGAAAAATCTTAACAGTTGACACTCACTCTACTAAGGTTCTGATGGGTTTTCAGGATGCTCCAGTGGGCTGTGCGCTTGCCCTTGGTGAGCCAGGAGAAGTGAGTTTTCCTTGTTGGGACTGTTTCCTAAGCAATTTCATTTCCCCCTCTACTCTAGCTGCCTGTTGATGTGCAGATGTCTCTGTGAGACCCCAACAGAAAGGTCTCGCGTGAGGCTCAGCCGAGGTCCTGTCCTGTAAGGGAGTCGTGCCCAGGTGTCCTACCTGTGTTGATCACTGTGATTCGAGGAGGGAGCCGAGTCTGCCCCTCCCAGGCAATGTGGGGAGTGAGTGGCGGGAGAGGGGGCCCTGCGAAGGAAAACTGAGGCTGCTGTGACGTTAAAGAGGGAAAAGTGCTGCGGAGAAGGCACAACAGATTCCCATGACTCCCCCCCCCCCCCCCCTCGCCTGAGGACGCTTGCCGGGCAGGTGAGGAGAGGATTTTTCCAGAGTGCTGCTTCACAGGCACTCGCAGCCTGGGGCCACCAAGTCATATTTTAAGTTGGAGAGCCGTATAGCCATTACAGCTCCCCGCTGTGCCTTTTTACAGAATTACCACAAGTGCTGCTCGCGGAGGACTTTGCCCTCGATGCAAGGAGCTTATCGCCAGCTTAAAATTCTCCTCTGAGCTTTGAGCCCGAGGTGGCTTTTCCTAGTAGACATGGAGGCTCTTTATAGAAGCAGCACCGCACATATTAAATGAAGCCCTGAAAAGGCACCCAGAGTGGTATAAAGATAAGTCAAAAATAAAAATACACTGCTTAAAATAGCACCCATGGCCTCCGAAGATCCAGAAAGCTTGTTAATTTGCTCTAAATGTAAAGTTCTCAGATAAAGACACTCAAAAGGCACAACCGGGGTTGGTAGGGGGGACCCAGTTATTAGGCAAATTGAAATTGTAGATGTATTTGACATAGATGAATGTCAGTGTGTGCGCGTTGGTGTGTAAAATAATAATTGCTTTCTATCTTTCAAATTTTGGTTTTCTTCTCTCAGGGACGGTGACAACTGGTTTTGTGCGTGTCCGAGGCTGTACTCAGGCAAGCTGTGCCAGTTTTTAAGTTGCGAAAACAACCCATGTGGGAACGGCGCCACCTGCGTTCCAAAATCCAGAACAGATAGTGTCTGCCTCTGCCCCTACGGGAGGACTGGACCCCTCTGCAAGGACGGTAAGAGCACAGGCGGAGACGGGGTAAGGACAGAAGTCACTCAGAGGGATAAAAGACATCCTGACAAGGCAAATACGTAGAGTCCTTGTCTCTCAGTTTCTTCTCCAGTTAGTTGAGGGGAAAGAAAAAAACATGAATGAGATTGATCACAGTGAAGGTATTTCTACCAAGTAATTACAAAGGAGAAAAGGAATTTTCTCTGAGGTTAGACTACAGAAAATCTCTGCATTACAGAATCTTAAAATCAATCTAATGATGGGACAGCAATGAGAAAAATCAAGAGCAACACATAAAATCAAATTATTTATGTCAGGTTGGCAAGCCGAGTGTGAGCGATTGACAAATCTTTGTGTCACGGCCTGATTGTGTTACATTTCAAGGCAACAAAATTTATGACACAATTATTACATGCCAAGAAATTAAATTGCAAATAATGGCCATGTGAATCTGCTCCGAAAAGTACAATATGTAGAAATCTTAATTACAAAAATGTAACAAAATGCTATAATATAACATTACATTAAGGAGCAAATTGTCTAAGAATTTTATGTTTGCTTTGGTGCTCAGAAATCAGTCTGTAAATATTTCAGAAATAACTGATAATCATATTTAGTCAATACAGAACTAGATTTATTTCATAATTATTTTTGCCATAAAGATAAAGGCTATTTCTTTTATGCCTGTGGTACTTGGAGCTAAGTTTTATAAGAAGGAACCAATCTGAGCATAAAAACCCTCTACTCCAGTCACATAAAATGTAGCAAGCAAGTCCAGCCCACAGAGATGCATTGGACAGCAGGAAGTGATGTGCTGAGGTGACAGGCATAAAACCTGATACAAGAATGAAGAAGATTCTGGGACTCAATGCTACGTAAGTTTTTAGTACAGATGTCTCTGAGAAGAATTGAGACGGTGGATTTTGTGCATAGTGCGAAGAAGTGTTACAGAGCAAGGAGTTAAGATATACTCAGAGTTTCATTTTTGTTTATCGTGGAGTTATCTGAAAAGCTAATCAAGTCATTCCTACAAAAAAAATTAGGGAGTCAATTAAAGTCCAAGTCTGGTCCTTTCTTTTACAAACCTCGTGCTTACATAATGCATGTTTGTAGCAGCACGACTAACAAGCTAAATGGTCAAAGATGCTAAAATACTCATCACCAGGCCAATGGATACAAAAATCGTGGTATAGGTACACAATAGAACAGTACTTTTCCACAAAGACAGATAAATTGGGGGATTTTGCAGGTAAATGAATGCAACATGAGACCATCGTGCTTAGTGAAGTCAATCAAAGTCAGAAGGATAACTATTGCATGCTTTCTCTAATGTGAGAAACCCAGAATACTGGCATTTTATAGAGCCAAATTGGTGTGATAGTAAAACCAGGGGGGGGAGGGAGAGGGCAGGAGGGCCAAGAAGAGAAAGGGGACATGATGGTGATGTTGACATGACATATATATGCGTATTGTGATTTGGATCTGGAACATCCCCCTAAAGTCTCATGTTTTTGAATGCTATAGATTGTCTATGGAACCATGTGCTGATGAGAGATTGAGGCTAGTCTGGAGGGGTGGATTACAGGCATGTAAATTGGATTATAAGCATGTAGTAGAAATTACCATGCCTTCCACACCTGGATCCGGGAGGGGCTGATCACTGGGCTGAGACCTGGAAGGACACCTAAGCTGCTCCTGCCTTCCTTGGAGGACTAGTCTCAAATTGCCTTGACTTGGCTTCCTGTTCGTGATGCCGTGAGAAGCTGCCTCCACCTCTGCCTTTGCCATGTACTTACTTCCAGTGTTGCTGATCGCCCCTGAATGGACTGTGACCTTTAAAACTGTGAGCTAAAATAAACCTTTGCTCCCCTAAATTTGTGGGTGTTGGGTGTTAAGTCACGGCACTGAAAAAGTAACTAAGATAGTTTGCAAAATACTGGATCTCAAGCTAACCATTGTGTATCACATATATATATACTAATAAAAATAAGAAGGGGAAGACCTCAAGCTTCTCAGATTTAGCATTTGATTAGATAAAGGCAACTGAAAAATGCAATTGATTGCTATAAACTTGATCGCTAAGAAATGAATCGCTAGTTTTGCTTTCTACTTGAAAAATACCAGTGATTATATGAAATAAGAAAAAAAGATTTCTAAGACTGTCTTCATGCATTCATACTCCAAAAAGTAGTTGTTTACCCCTATCTCTTGGTCTCAGTTAGGATCCTAAAGATGCAGAGACTTATGGATTATTGAGCAGAAAAAATAAGATAAAGTTTACCAGGTTCTTTGCTGGAGTGGAAAAAGTCCCACCTGCGTGGTCCCATCAAGGGAATGTCTCAAAGTAGCCTATTCTTTAGTGGGTTCCACAAGTGTCAGATCCAGGTAAAGGCATCAGAAATCTAAATCTTGTCAAGAAAGTCGAGATTTCTACCCCCATAGAGCTTAGCTTCTAAAACTAAAATAAAACCAGTGAAAGACGCAACGCCAAACTTCTGAGGATTATGAAATAAATAAGGAGTCCAATTACCTAGGGTGGAAGGCATTATTTTACACAGGTCACCAAAACAACTATGAGAGGAGCGGATATCTACAACAAGGCCTAAAGAATAAAGCATCCCACGTGAAAAACAGAAAAAGAACTATCTGAGATGAAGCTCCATAAAACCGGAGACCCCGGTAAGAGTAGAAACGGCACATAAGCATTCGAGATGCTGCAACAGGACGCTTCGGAGTAGGAAGGTTGTCAGCAACAGGTGTTTCTTTATTTTTTATAAATTTGGAGGCTGAAAAGTCCAAAATAAAGGAACAAGGAAACGTAGTTGGGGCGGTGGCTGGTTGTCTGGCTCCTCAACAGCCTTCTCACTGAGCCCTCGTGTGGAGAGACTCACGAATGCACAGATCTCACTCATGGAAGCTTTGCCCCAGCATGTAATCACCTTCCTATGGTCACCATTCTAAATGCTATCATAACGGAGACTATTTTTCAACCTATGAACTTGGAAATACATACATGGTTTATAGCAATGAGTGAGCAAAGAAGAAAATTATACATAATGTGAGCAGCAATTGCAATAGATCCTCTAAGCCTTGGAAATATTAAGAGAGTTCTAGACTTTTATTTCTAGGTTTCCTAGGAAGCTGTTGGAAGGTTTTAAAAGGATTTATGCACTTTGTTTAAACTGTCATGACTACAATAGTGAGAAGAGATTCTAGAAAGTCATCCTAGTAGTCCTGACAAAAGACATAGGCACCCGGAATGAGGGTGATGGCAATGGAGATGGAACTAAGTGAACAAACTAGAAATCTGTTCTGATGCAGTTGACAGAACACGCTGAACAGACGGTGCAGAGACATCATTAAGCACAGTTGGACTTGCCTTGCTAACTTGTTTGAACCATAGGACAGGTGGCAGCACCACGAAGACCAACAGGGGCATGACATATTAGATTATTGAGAGGTAAATAAGAGTTCTGGTAAACACAAATAAAAAAAGATGTCTGTTATGTTTGCAAAGAGAGGAGATGTGTGAACAATGGGGTACGCAGGGCTGGAGCTCTGAGGAGAGGCCAGCAATAAAGACCCAACTTGAGAAGCACTAACACAGAGGCCTTTCATGCTTTTTGTTATATGAGAAGCCCAAATGTAAATAATTTAAAGAGCAAAATGAAAGACAGATGACAGAAATCAGGGAGGCAGATGTTGTGGAGGTGGGGAGAGGATCGGGGGCAGGGGACAGGAGATGCTGGAAGGAGGGGAAGCAAAAGGAATTATGGTGTGGTATGTCTGTGCACAAGTTTCCAAAGTTGAATGCAATTATTACATGTTACAAACATAAGAGTGAAAATAATAATAAAGGGAAAAGCAGAGATGTTGGTTAAAATTGTAGGTTGTTTAAGGAGAAAGTACAAGTATAGAAGACAAAATATAGAAGGAGAAAACAAGTTAATAAATAGTAGATAAATCTTCGAGAAGCCCTCCGGGATTTCAGTCTTCAGGACTGGAGGTAAAAGAGATTGAACTACATTAAGTTGTGTCTTAGTTACTTTCTCATCGCTGTGACTCAATACCCGACATCCACAACTTAGGGAGAAAAGATGTATTTTGGCTTGCAGTTTCATAATACCACAGTCCATTCACAGGTGGATGGCTGGAAAAAGATGGCAACACAGGGCGGGGCTGGAGCTAGGGCAGAGCCAGAGCTCCAGCAGCAGAGATCCTTACATCATGGTGGAAGAGAGAGAAACTGGGAGGAAGGATGGAACCAGCACACACCCCTCCAGGTCCAGCCCAAGTAACTGCCCCTTCCAGCCAGGCCCCACCTCCCAACCCCACACAGTATCCATAGGTACATGAGGTTTTGCGGGGACACTCCAGATCCAAACCATGACAAATAGCAATCCCATTGCCTGACAACTGCCCGGGAAACTACTGTTCCTCTTCTGATGTAGCATCGTCTTTCCTTGAATTCCTCTCAAAGTTACATTCATGTTATTCATTGTGGATACAAACCTAGGAAAGTGAAAGGCCAGAAAAAATAAAGTGAGTAAAGGGAGGACAGTTAAACACAGGCATGTGCGGGGTTGAACATCACTGTGGGCAAGTGGGCCTGGCTTCACCAGACCTCAGGAGGAGCGGTGTAAAAGTCACCCCACAATTATCTGCCCAACAAGCCAAGAAAGAGTCACTGGCTCGTGACTTTTTTGGTTAAAAGACACCGCCCAGGGCATTAATTTCCTGCACATTTCTCACTATAATTCAAGGCAGGCAAGACTTCTGGCTCTCACAGGCATCTGAAGTGGCAGGATAACTGAAGAGAAACTGGGGGTCGAGGGATGAGAGATCTGCATGTTAATATTCCATAGTAGTCACAGCAGTGCCCCTACAATGCCATCTCCCTCCCGGGGCCATGTTTGTACCAAAAGCTACAGATGCGTCTTCATGCTACCAACAAGTAAGGGATCGACCCTCAAATCATCTCAGGCTATTAGTCCTTAGTATTATGGCCTCTGTGTCTAGGCTGTCCTGGATGATGCTGAATATATACTTGTTCATAGAGAAAAAACATGAGCAAATCAATACAACTATGCTTCAGAACAGGCAGAGAATAATACCTGGGACTTCTGGTTAATACTAGAAGATGAAAAATCAGCGAGTTCTATTTCATCAGCAATGTGTCTACCACGATGTCCTTTTTTTCCAAATTACGTCTAGATCTACCATCTTAATATATTCTTTAGGGAATAATGGAAAATCTACTCCTGACATTTTCTACCTTGTTGATGTTTCCAGTGGGGAATTTATCTCGGAGCAATGGCAGAATGACTAGAGCTAGCGCAACACACATCGCGAAGAGAGCATTCACAGCTTCTTTCCTTTGCAAAGAACTTTCCATTTTATTCCTCATACCTCCTGTTGACAGCTGCAATGAAAGAATAATTTTTTTCTTTTCTTAACCACACTATTATAAAGACAAAGAAGGAAGGCTTTGCCGTGTCTCTTGCTTTCTTGGGCCCTTTCTATAAATATGTCTTAAGTATTTAGCCTTATCCCCTGACCGGGGCCTCTCAGTGGATCACAGCCCTAGGGAAGGCAGTGTAACGTACTTAAGCTGAGTTCCAGGCCCCAGACACTTGAGATAAAACACCTTTACTGCTGACTGGCCACCACCTACCTCTGAGATTTCATAAGAATTTTGTGACACAATGCATGCAAAGTGCTTAACATAGTTCTGGACCTACAGAAAATGATTTGGGCTGTTAGGATTGATCAAGATAGAATTTTTACTCCAAGAGAAGCTGCTCCTCTTGTCATTTTAGAAAATAAGTCCATATCTTTATCTGAGCTAAAAAGATAACTATCCAGAATGCCAGTAGAAATGAAATTTAATTTCATGTTAAGAGTTTTTCTAAGTTAGTGACACTCTTCGCAATGATTAAAGACACACCAGAGTATTACAAGATCAGGGAGGAAGGCAGCGCTCCAGGGACATGAAATGTCAGCTATTTAAGGACAAGACAGCGTAATGTCAGGTGGGCATTTTGAAATGGCATGTTTCAAGTACATGGGATTTTCTGTCATGGAAGCTCATAACTCCTTTGATGGCATCCACTGTGCTACGCATCCACTCTCCAACTCAACAGCTGTTCGATCACTGGTGCTCACAGTGCTCCAATATTCCCCATTGCCCACCATGTGTAAGTGCATATTCTGCAGCTCATGGTCACAAAGAAAGGTGGAAAGGTCAGGTCCCGTCGCAGCGGGGAGAGAGGAGACAGAGGCCATGGTGGCCACACAAGAGAGCACTCTGGAAAGTGACTCCTCTGAGCTCTGAGTTGAAGGCAGCCTCTGATTGTTCTGCATTTTTTCTTCCTTAAAAACTAAGGAAAATTGCCTTTCTGTTTGCTCAGTGGGAAGGTGAGCACTGCCTGCTTTTCACTTTTTCTTATTTCAGCTTCTGTAAAGAGAAAATTTAGGTTGGAACATATAAAAAAAGCACTTAAAGTAAATACATATTTCAATGTTCGCTGAAGTGTTCTTGAAAAATAGCAATGATAGACTAACATAGTGTCATATTGAGTCATAATAGTACTTTTCTTTGGGCTATGCAACTTGAAGTCTCAGTAAAGTTTATCATTCCAATAATTGTTACCACTACTTTTTGTTTATACACAAATGAATTATGTATGCAAGTATATATATATATATATATATATATATATATATATATATATATATATATATATCATGTGTGTATTTCACACACACACACAGAGATATATGTAAGAAATATTTTCTGATCAAGGTTTTTTCATTAGATCTGCAGATTGACCATTGTCTGTATTTCATACTGTAGCCTTTCTGTATAAGTATTTCCTACTGGTTACCAGTATTAGTATCAATCGTTTTTAGACTTCAAACTGGGTTATTTCTCCCTCTCAGAATTGTGAAACCAATACTAAGACTGAGAACTCATGGGCCCGGAATAGGAGAAGTTGGAAATACAATGTATACACCAACCTCACAGGAGTTCCTAGGGGTTGAGAGGTTGTAGATTTTGTGTAAAAGAATTGAGAGGGAGAGATTTAAGCTGTAATGGGGAGGAATATTTTTGTCTTTTTCTGAGAGTTGGTAGAGATTTTTAAGGAATTTGAGTACTTCCTCCTTTCACTCCTTTGAAGTTTCTTTCCACACATTGTCACGGTCAACTGTGATGTCGCTGGGAGTGCATCTCTGACCACCCAGACAGTGATGTAACCAAGTTAGAAGTTGACAAGAAATGCACTGCTAGATCCAACCTGGCCTGGCTTACTCACCTGAGGAAGGACCACTGGAGCACAGAGTCATAGCTAGACCACATCGGCAGCACGAGATGAGGGCAAAGTAGCATTGTGTGCTGTTCATATGCAGTACACTATGTAGTTCAATGTGTAAAACATGTAACTGTAAAAACATATACAAATTCATGCACACATATACATACATTTACACATACATAAAATAAGTATTAAAATAAGTATTTTTGACTTGAAAAATTAATACCAATTCTGCCAGAGGCTGCTAGTTGCCTGACCCATTTATTCTGTCCTTCTTTTGCATTTTGGCAACACTAATTGTTATTTGAGGCACTCAAGCACCCAGCAGAAATTTCCTCACTTTCCTTGAAGCAGAGTGTGGCTATGTGACTAAATCCTGAACAATCCAATACAAGCAGGAGTTTTAAGTATTGAATCGACTCCTGAAAAATATCCTTGTAAATAGCATTCTCTGCTTTTTGCCTTCCGAAGGCCCAAGCTTCCTTCTCCATGAAGGCTAGATGAGATTACTTAGATTTTGAAGTCATGTTGGGTCATGCAGTAAATGCCGGGATGATGAAACAAGCTTAAATCCCTGATAATTATGAAACCACCATAGCAGCCTGCAATTGTCTAACACTAGGCTTTTTGATAAAAGAGAGAAATAAGTTATATAGCTAAATCTCTGTTAATTTTTAATAAGCTACTGATTACATGCACCTAAACCTAGTCCTAATATAATCAGTGTTAGGATTTCCCAGCGGTATAAGCTGAAATGTTTTTTTTAAATGTTTCTGATTTTGCTATTAAAACTTTAGACTCCGTCTTCCAAAAGAAAGGGCACATTTTTGTTATCTTATTTATACCTTGCTTCTGTGTAATGATTTAATAAATTATAATTTTATAAAATACATGTTTTCACCCCAATGGCAATGTGGCAAGAGGATAATTTCAATATAAAGAAATGTGGGAAGTAATAAAATAGAAAATTATTTTTCCAAATTAGCAAAAGGAATGAAAAAAAGAGAAAATTAAATCTCTTTCTTACAAAATTTTACCTTCTGTCTTAAAACTACTCCCTAGGAGGCAAGTTCTAAAATCACACTAAAATGAACGATCAAATCAGCTTGTAGATTTCCACATCTCAATTCCTTGGGAGCCCAGCAGCTGGTATTCTCTGTTTTTAAACAGAGAACAGAAACTATTGACTATGACCATCTTACATGGAAGGAGGAAAGGGAGGGTGAAGAAGAGAAACTGCTTCTGACAATTGATTACAGTTTGTAGAAAAATCCTAACTTTGTGCCTCCTGTGCTTTAAGATAATCCAGTGTATCCAAAATCTCCGTATTCTGTGTTCCACATGTTTTCCCCCATTTTGCTGAGAATCAGAGGTTAAATCCAAAGAGAAAAGCAAGCACTCTCAGATAATCGAGACATTATCCAAATTTTGTTGTAATGATGATACTGTAATATTTTAACCCCAAATCTGAAATTTCTCTGCAAAAAATGTTATAAACCCCAATCAGAAATACGGCTCTTGTCTCAAAACATATGATTTACTTTCAGCAAAAACAATTATTTCCGGAGGGCTGAGTATTTTCCTAAAGAAAGAGTATACTAAGATCCAAACTTTCTATTTATTATTGAAATATATGTGTATACATATATGCAAAGTTTAAAATGCAAATTCTTAAAAATTGAAAAAATAAGTAAGAATAATTTACAAAACCTCACCTACTATACTACAGCATAGTATACTTTAAAATATGTCTCATTTTTGTTGACTATGCAATAGACAAACAGGTATGTTTTCAAATCCCTTTCCCAGGTGACGTAGCACTGTGTCCTGTGTAAAGAACGGGCTGGCCCCAGAAGAACTGTCCCCTGCCTCTGCCACTCGGGCACCTTCAGTGTCAGTGGCTGGTAAAGTTAATACAGCTCTTCGAAAGTCAGCATTTTACTGCTCATTTTGATTCACATCCACGACCAAACACCTGGCAGGGAACATGTGATCTTTTCTAGAGGGCAAATCTCAATATTGCACCTAATGATTCCGTCTCAAAAATGACATTTTCTAATTCTCTTTGCCATTCCGAAGTGGCCAAGAGTATTTCTGAATCTAGTCTTTTATTTTCTTCTCCTGTATCAAATCAACTTGGAATTGCTAAAATAGGACGCTTTCTTCTGCACGTCTTTAAGCCCTGGAGAAAGAAAAGCTGTCATCAGAGTGAGTGGCTGATGATTCTGCTTGCTGGAGTGTGTCCCCGTCACTCTCCAGGTGGACAGCTTAACATACACCTTGCTGGCAGCCAGCTCCATAAAGGGTGTCCCTGGAGGGACGGCTCAGTGGCTGCCCTGCTGAGTGAGCTCTCTAAGTGTGTGCCAATGTTGCTTTCTTTCTTCTCCGTGGTGGATCTGATCTTTCCTAAGACAGCTGTATCTGTTGCATTTTAAATGTGATTGCCTGTGTAGATTTTTAAAATAGGATGTTTTTAAAAATACATATTTTAGGGAACTCTTTGTTTGTAAATGATAAATCTCTTTACAGTGTCGCCTGTTTCCTGTGCCCTGTACTCCTCTTTCCACCATGAAAATAAATAGCCACTGCGGAGACAAGTGCATCCTGAGGATCCCAGATTTGGTGCTTCTGATTTTAGTTGCCATCAGTTGTAGCAAAGGCAAAACAGAAAGCTTAAGTAGCCACTTCTCCCACAGGCTACGACAGCGAAAAAATCACGCAGTTTCCCACCCATAAAGAAGTTAAGGTGCTTCCCTGCCAGGATCTAAAAACCCCTTTGGCGGCTCTGTACTTGTTCTGTTGGAATAGGAGAATATCAGAACACCTGTGCAATACACAAAGGGCTGCAAATTTATAGGTGTATTCAGCAGAGTCTAATTATAACCTGATAAAAAAATATCCCCCAGACAAAAGCCTACTTCTAGAGAAGCAGTTTTTGTAAGAATAAACTTACAGATGATTATATCCCAAATGTGCTGCATGGTAAAATTGCAACGTGTTACTCAACGTATTCTTCCGCTTCTTTTTTTCATCCTCCCTTCCCTAGAGAAGCGCAGCGGTGCAGCTCGGCCAACTCTCTGTTGCTTTAACATCTGCGTGCAATTAATTAATGAATTTTCTGTTTAAAAGGCTCAAACAGATACAATCTGACCAACCAACAAATCCTTGTGCGACTTCAGAGCCGATTAAATTGAAGTTGGCAGTGTTAATAGTGTTGATAGTGTTGTGCTCGATTATTACTGTCTGTGGCGGAAGAAAGACCCTGCCCTGTGAGAAAGGAAGCGAAGGGTGACTGAGCAGCCATGCCCGGCTCCCTCACACCGTCAGCTAGTGAACACGTGAGAATGAGGGTCCCCTTCTCCAACTCCTTTATCCCAATCAGGACCCTTCGGTTGACAATAGGGAAAAATAAATTATGAGTTAGTCCTGTTGATTCAAAGTGCAGTTTTATTGAGTGTGTGCCTCATTACAGTTTATCATAAAATGGCTAGTGATCGTGAGCAGATCTCGAGGGCTTGCAATCCAGACATCGTTATAAGCGCTTTAAGATGGGACATCTCAGATGACCACCTCTCCCAAGACCGTAAGGGACAGCCAGCATCGCTAACCCTTCCTTATAGGAGACAATATTGAAAATTAGAGCAAATAAATAAGTGATAAACGATCTGACCAATTAGCAACAAAGCTGTAATTAGAATCCTTTTTTGGGCTGTACCGTAAAAAAGAGTGAAATCCTGTAATTTTTAGGGGGAAAAAATGGATGAAAATGGATGATACTGTATTGAGTGGGCCAAACCAGACAGAGATGAAGACCGTATGTTCTTGTCACATGCAGAAGTTGATAAATTTTACCTCAAAGGACAAGAGAGAAGGATAGAGATTGCTGGACACTAGGAAGGGGAGGTTGGCTAAACTAGTACTGGGAGGGTTAAGCTCTAGTGCTTAGAACCCGGAGGGGAGACAAGAATTTTCAACAACCTGTGGCATATTTTATGAAGAACTAGAAGAGAGGAACTCAAAGGCTCTAAACACAAAGAAATGATGAGAATGTAGAAATATCAATCACCTCGATTTTCATCATCACACATTGTCAATATACATTGAATTAGCATGTTGTACCTCATGCATATGAGCAATTGATATATTTCAATTAAAATTAAATTTCTATTTTAAAACAGAGCCCACGGGGCTATAGAACCTAGGGTCTTAACTTTTATATTATTCTGACTCCTCATGAATATATTTCAAATATACAGAATTAGTAATGTTGCATTTTAAGAAAGATTTAATCATGAAATAGTTATTCATTATCTTGGCAAAACTGAAATAATAACTGTGTTCTTAAAAATAGTTATTCAAGTATAAAATTATGACTCATTGATCAAGTCTTGCCATGTGGCTAAAACATTATTGAAACAAAGACACTTGGGGAGGTACATTAACAACCAAATGGAATTTAATCGATGAGCATAGAAATTTATTAACATCAATATGCTTTGCTTTTCTTAATACTAGAAATTATCTCACAAATTATGAGATAATAAATTGTTTAATTATGTCATTTTAATTGTTATAAAATTTACTCCATCATTTATTCATTTGATAAATATTATTTAAAAGCCTGCCATGTGCCAAGCCTATCTTAGGTGCTTAATAAAGTCTCTAAAATAAAATAGACATACATACCTTTTGCCTTCAATAAGGCCTGATATTAACACAGGAGATGGGCAGAAAAGAAAGAAAGAAAACAGAAAAATGAATAAAATTCTTCAAGTTCCTGCTAGACATTGTGGCACACTCCTGTAGTCCCAGCACTCAAGAGGCTGATGTAGAAGGAATATGGGTTCCAGGACAGCCTGGGCTAAATAAAGAAACTCAGTCTCAAAAAAAAAAACAAGTCGTGACTGGTAATATGAAAAAAAATTAATTGATGGTGAGAAACAAAAGGGAATGACTTTCAGAGGTGACTTTTAGAAAGCCAATAAAGTCAAAGTATATAGAGCAAGTCAAGGGTAGAATAAAGGGAAAACCCTATCATTTGGGGTTTGGGGGCCATGGTAGTGTCCAATGGTAAGGCAGGGAGTTCAAGTGGGACTTGAAGTGCATATGCATGAAACTCTTGAAATTGTTGCATTTCTATGTAGATGAAATAGTGGAGAGGAGACAGTAGAGGAAGGACGTGCAGGAAGCTGGTACTGTAATGGATGGAAACAATTTCTGAGCTAAAAGAATGGGCCAGATTCAAGTGTTCTTGTGAAATAGATTCCGTGGGACTTATTGGTAGACTCTGTTGGGGAAGAAGAAAAAGAAGAATAAAAAATGGCCCCCAGGTTTTGGATTAAGGAATTTATATAATGGAATATTCTACTTAAAAGTGAGAAAAGTAAACTTGGCATGGAAACAGGGTTTGGCTTTCCTTCAGATGCCTCCGCAATGTCCAAGTGGAGCTGCCAACTATCCAAGTGGATATTCGATTTTTGTCTTCAAATGAGATACTTGGTAGAAAGTTGGAACTGGAGCACTCAAGTATTACATAAATCAGAAATATGTGAGTTCACTTATGAAGACAACGTCGCGGGAGCTACATCCCGGGAAGCTGCCACATTTAGAATGTACGTGGATTAAACATGGAGGCCGAGAAGATATAAGAAGAACAAGAGTGGGAAAGCTGTAGAGTAGATCCCACAGAATCCGGCCCCATCCAGAGGACGGCCCTGCCTTCTGTCGCTGTGCTGCCAGGCTTTCTGTCTCTTCTACGGGGAAAGCACGTGAAACCCTTGGGAAGGGACCCAGTCTAGGGAAAGACCGAGCTGTAGCCACAAGGTTATGAAACATCTCCGGCCCTCCATATCCTGTCATCTCTGCTCAGGGCTCCGGTGGGATAATGAGTCACACCTGAAACCAGCCTCTTCGAGATGCAGACGTCATAGGGGTGGCGGTGGAGGGGCAAAGTCAAAGGGGATACAGGGGCAGGGCCAAAGGACAAGGCCAGAGTCAAGAGGGGCAGGGCCAAAGTCAAAAGGAAATACGGAAACACATCATAGAACATTTAGAAACACCAGCACTCAACATCTTTAGCAAATACGAAACAAAGCCCAACTTCAAACCGGATCAACACAAAACTTCACATTAACTCCCATTTGTCTTCGTTCTATCGTACAACATATTTTTGTCATAATATTTGAAAAACTGTAAGATAGTCTAAAAGAAAAGAGTCTTAAGAAGTATTAGACTCAGGTGCACACATGACAGACCTTTTTATTATCTTTAGAAATACTTTTTAAAAATTCATAAGACATAAATATCACTTGAAATCATAGACGTAGACTTGAAATCAGAGAATGTGTGTGTGTGTGTATAATTTGAGAAGTTATATTAGCTGCATAAATTCTTAGTGAAGCCTAATTATTTAAAACTGACACAAGAAAACATAACAAGCCTGAGGAGACCTATAGTTAAATTCATAGTTGAAATCTTCAGACTGAGAAAACTCAAAATTCATGTGCCTTCACCAACAAACCCTTTTGAGTATTTAAGGTAGAAATAAGAACTATCTTATGTAAACTCCCCAAGAGAGCAAGGAAGAGGGAACACCTCCTAACTCTTGTGGGAGGCAGATACAATTTTGCTATTGAACTTAACAGCAATCATGAATATCGATAGAGAATCCCATACAAAATTAATAAAAAGCATTTAAGTATTTCCAACTTGAAAAAATGATTACACTAAAATGTGTTCATCTGTTTAATTCATTGAAAAGTAAGTACACTTATGATTCCTAAACTCTTCTGAATATTAGGAAGTTAAATACAAGAAAAATAGTTGTCTAACTTGTCAATCTTAACTCCATCCCTTTGCCTAACCGGAAGATGAGATTGCGTTTGCTTACACTGCAATCACTTGCAATTTTACTGTATTTTTCTCTCTTCCTCACTCCTTGTTCGCTCTGTAGGCAGACATCCATCTGCCACCACAAGCTTACAGAATGCTAGCTGAGAATGAGAAAAAGAAACCACAAATTGCCCCATTTTACATGAATGACTGGAGTTTGAGCTGTGTGGCAAGGAAAACAGGAGTAACAAAGTTTCCCATTCAAATGAAACACTTTCCATGAATTTGCAAACTGCTTTTAATTTTAACCAGGATATTTAAGAAGAATAGAATATGAGTAGATAGATAAAAATTAAAAGACACAACTAAGCACTATGAAAGGTGCCTGAGGGCACAAAGAAAGTCACTAGGATGATGCTTCACTACAAAAACGTGTTAATAACAGTTCCAGATTTATTAAAAACATGGTACTCTTTTTATAAATATTTCTATTTTTGACGTCAAATTATTGTTTATATAAGACGATATTGTCAACAAATAATGATGGAACTGATGAAATATGTCTGTAGCAAGTAGTGTGAAAACCACAAAAAATATATGGCTCGTATTTTCAAATATATTGTTTTGATAGAAGAAAAAAATACATTCTCTTATTTTAAAAAATCAGATAAGGACCTAAGGTCAAGTTGTAGCTAAGGAGTACATCTTACCCATCTTTCTGTTTCTTATTTTTAGATTCTGTGGTCTTTGTGTACCTTGTGAGCAGACTAATATGTACCAAATGAAATTGCATTAAACTTAGATGTTGTTTCCAACTGAGGAATGTCATCCTCCCCCCAGAAAAAAGGGTTCTAAAAGAATCCAATTCGTCATTTCATCCAATCTGCATCTCTCACAGTGCTTCTTGCTTTTACTCCTATACAATAACTATAGATACGGTTGTTCAAAAAATAAATTTAATATTTTTCTACTTTTTAACATAATAGCTTTCGCCACCGTTACAGTTCATTTTAATAAATATTCACTTTTCTCCTTATTCCTACTTCACACTAATATTGGCTAGCTCATAAAAATTCATGCTCCTAATCACAGTCTGTTATTACTAGAAAATTTAATCTAATTTTCCTTTTGCTTTCTTATTACAGACGTCACATTCCTTACATGTTTCCATGTTACATTCTTCCAAGAGCAAGACAGAATTTCTTTTTTGCCAGAAAGTCACTGGCAGAAAGTAGTTTTCTATCAGTGAAATTATTAGATCTTACATCATATTTATATTTAATTTTGAAAGATTAAATTTATGCATGCACTAAAATATGAAAGGGCCTCCTCCTCCTCCCTAAATTTTAATCACACAATTTTTTAAATTACCTCATCACTGTCTTAATTCACATTCCTTTATTTGCATGTCCAGTTGAGGGATGTGCTATCTGTTGACTTCAATTCCTTCTCCACGGTATGCACCCACTATCCCTGGAATTAGCTGTAGACTGGAGGCAGTGTTGTTTACATTCTCTCAATTCCTTGTTCATTTCTCTTGATGATGTCTTTATTTCTCTTGATCATAAATCTTGGGGGAATTTCTGGGTCACACGGTAACTGACATTTTGAGCAGTTGCCGAGCTGCCTACCTGAAGTTGACCACAGGTGAAATATTTAGAGCATGAAAGTCAACTTAAGCTAGAAACAAGAGCTTCCCCTCGAGCGGCACCCCTCCACCCAACTGGCCATGAAATATTTGCCAGCCTCTCACTGCTCGAAAGGTTTGTCTTTTACCTGATGTTTCGAAGTGAGATCTTTGTGATTCTGAGGAATGCATTTTGGCACCCGTGTGTGTTGTGATTTTTAAAAAAAGATGTTTCTCACTTTTTTTAGCAACAACTTTATTGGGATATCGTTTCCTTCTCATAAAATGCATCCTCTTCAAATCAACAATTCCACTTCAACCATCATTCCTAATGAGTGCAACGTCTGCACTCTTAAAAAACAATCCGAATCTGCCAGCTTTCAGTCGCCCACAGCCCCACACTGCAGCCTTAGCCCGCGGCTGATCTTCCAGTTTTCCGCCTTTGCCGGTTCTGGACGTTGCCTGCACGTGGACGGCTTCTCACGCCTCCACTCCGTCCCCCTCCTCAGGACTTCACACACTGCTGTAGGATTCTCAACTGCAGAGGGAATGAGAAATGGAAGTGGTTTGTCGTATCCTCGGAGTGTTGAATACGACCTAGAAATTCCACTCCAAGAGGCACTAACAAAATATATGAAAGCATTTGACTACACAAAAATCCACACGGGGCGTTCATCGGGCCACTACTCATAGTAGCCAACAAGGGGACCAGCCCAAATGTCCATCCACACAGGCGTGGGAAGCCCAGTGTGGCACCACCACACAACGAAATCCATTTTGGTGTTTTGACTTTGTTTTCTCAACTTCTTGCACAAAGAACCTTTTCAGATTTTAAGTAGACAAATTATGATTTTTATTTCTGCTTCCTTTTATTGTGTAAGTTAGAAATTTTATATATTAATCAATGGTTCTTATTTTTAAGAACATTATAATTTCATAAAGTTTAATTTTTGATGCAGCTGGAGTTTGAGATATAGAGTAAATTAAAGAATCTTTTATTATGATGATATTTATTGCATAAACTTTGGTTTTGAGATTTATTGACTAATCTTTGGTTTTTCTCACTGATTTGAAAATTTAAAATAATTTTTAAAAAATAATAATTTAAAATTTAATTTTAAAAATTCTCAGGTTTATTTGTGTCTGATTGAGGACTTCTACTATATCCTTCATATATTTCAGTTAAGAGTCTATTAAACTTTGGGGACTGGAAGAATGGCTCAGCAGTTAAAGCGCCTGCTTAGCAAGCGCTAAGTCTAGTGCTAAGTGTTTGAGTTCATATTCCCCAGCACCACATAAACCGGGTGTGGTGGCACACACCTGTAATCCCAGCACTCAGGAGGCTGAGGCAGGAGGATTGCCATGAGTCCAAAGCCAGCCTGGGCTCCAGAGTAAGATCAGGACCAGCCTGGGCTGTAGAGTGAGACCTTGATTCAAAAAAAAAAAAAAAAAAAAAAGATTCTATTACACTTTGAAAAAAGATTTTGTTAAAGCAGGGCATGGTGGTGTATGCCTATAATTCCAGCACTGTAGGAGACTGAGTCAGGAGGATCACAAGTTCAAACTCAGTCTAGAAAATTTATCAAGACTCTGTCTCAAAACTAAAAAGTAAAGGCTAAAGAAAAGTTGAGAATATAGTACAATGGTAAGGCCCTGGGTTCAATCCCCAGTATTGAAAAAAATCCTATTAAACTGATAAAGTGAGAATTTGCAAGTTTCATATATTAAAATTTTACATTCAAAACAGCAATATGGATTTGTACTTGCTAAGAGATGTATATCCTTCAATAATTTTTTAATTTTCCTTATTTAGAAATTGTCTATTAAGTATTCCCCAGTACTACAAAAAATAAGATAAATAAAATAAAATTGTAAATGAAATAATTTAGGAAAAGGAATTACTAAGATAAAGCAGAAATAAATAGGATATAAATAAATGGAACAAAAGATAAAAATATAAGAATTTAATACTCATTTTAAGATTAATATATTAAAAAACTAGAAAAGGGGAGTTGATGAAACTGAAATAAATAAAAGGAAAATAAAAAAATTTAAAGACCTTTGGCCATCTGTGAAGTCAAAAAGACTAAATTCTTGAATGATCTGTAAAAAAGTTAGAAAATTAAAACTGTAATTAAGAATGAAAATAAGACATGATCATAGATAAGAGAGAAAAAATTGAAATAGAAATTTTAAAACTTGAGCATTACAGTTTTGTCTAGTACAATTATTCAAATCAACTCAAAGTAGAAAACACTTTTTAAATTATTACATTGTCATCTAAAAAATTAATATCTTAAAAAGTCATTAATCTATTAAGAACAGATTATTTTGGGGCTGAAGGCACAGCTCAGTGACTACAGCCCTTGCCTAGGAAGCATGTGGCCCTGGGTTCAATCCCCCAGTACCACACAATATCTGGGCATGATGGTGCACACCTGTAATCCCAATACTCAGAAGGCTAAGGCAGGAAGATTGCCATGATTTCTAGGCCAGTCGGGAGGTCACAGTGAGTTCATGAACCAGCCATCACTACAGAGCAAGACCCTGTCTCAAAAAAATAAATAAGAACAGATTATTTTAGTCATATTTACATTTTTACAGACTATAAAAAAGGGTGATTCTCACCTGTTTTCTTTTTACCAGCATAAGATTATTCCAATAAGTAAAACATAGGTCAATTGACTAACTGACTTTAGAGGAGGAAAAAAAAAAATACTAGCAACTACTGTTGGGTTACATACAAAAATTTTATACATATATTTGGCTAAATTGGGAACACCTAAAGAATACAAGATGATTCAATACCAAGATATTTATCAAGATTATTCAAAATAAAACGTTAAAGAAAGTATATACAAAAAAGGCAATTTTTAGCTACAGATAAGACATCCACGTGGACCAACCCACTCAGGAGTCCCTCCCAGATAACAGGAGCTTTTACTCCTCTGTCCTTTGTTTCTAAATAAAGAGCTATTCTCTGCCTTGCTTCCTTGGTCTGCAACTTCCTTCTGCACGATCATGGGACAAACACCAAAAGAAAAAAAAAAAAGATAGCTGATCGAATTTGTCAAACATGCTACATTTTTTTTAACAAGGAAAATTAAAAGTAGACTAACAGTGAAACTAAAATATTGAGGTTCAGCCAGCAGTGATGGCATAAACCTGTAATCCCAGCACTCTGGGAGTCTGAGGCATAATGGCCACAGGTTGGAGCCCAGCCTGGGCAACTTAGAAATGGAGGGAGATTCTATCTGAAAGTGAAAAATAAATAATATATACATATGTAATAAATTATTAGATATCCTATTAATAAATTACATTATTGTATAATAATGAATATATTTCACTTCAATCCTTAGTACCAAAAAAACCCTTAAATTTAGAAAGCTTAACGTCAAACCACTCGTACACCTTATTCTAAATGGTAAAACACTAGATGTCTCCAATCAGATTCAGAAGTTGACAAAGACACCTGCCATAACTACTATTATTTTACACTTTTTGGCAGAGTCCAAGCAAATACAACAAGAAAAAAAAATAATAGTAACACTAGAAAAGAAGAGTCAACTCTACTGTTTGCTGGTGATATCATTTAATGAAAATATATGGTGCTAAAAAGCTAGTTACAAGACAAAAAGCAAAAGCCAGCAATTTCTGGACAGCACATCCATCTGCAAACACAAAGCAGCTCGACTTCGTGTTCTATTCGCCCTTTCAAGTTGCTCTGTGTGTCAGTTATCCTGTCCCTTTTGTCGTCAAATGAAAATTTAGACGCAGTCAATCCAATCGTAGGTCATAAAGCGTGAGTTCCGCTTAGTGACTAGGCTTTCTATTTTTATAGTATAAGCCAATTTGCCTCCATTAACCTTCATGCTTTTTCTAACCTTATTTGGGGCCAAGTCATATCGAAAATTTCAAGCAAGGGAGGAGAACAGCTGAACTGCTTCCTTCCAGGATTTGCTGCCTGCCGTTTCCCATCCTTCATCCTGGAGCGAAGGAAGGAAAAGTGAGCAGGAAGCACTTTTCTTCCTCTGGGCCTGCTGGGTGGTCAAAGCCAGCCTAGGCCTCACCTGCCAGACTTTTCATGGGTACTTGGGAGATCCTGTTTCTGACATTCTCTCACCTGCAAATTGTTTTGCCCTGGCAAAGGCGTCTCTAGTTGAGCTGTTTGTGCCGTCTTTGGCCTCTAGCGATTTTGTGGCATGTCCACTCGCCACTTTTCCCTGCTGAAGGATCCTTGCTCTTTTTATTTTAATACAAGGGATTGAATCCAGAGGTCCCTCGCCACCAAGTTACATACCCAGCTCTCTTTTTCTTGTTTATTTTGACACACGGTCTTACCAAGTGGTTCAGGCTGAGATTGAACTTACATCTTTCTGTCTTAGACTCTTGGGTTTGTGCCACCATGCTTAGAAGGCTTTTTCCCTCTTAAGGAGGCTGTTGTTGTCATAGTTTAAGAAAATATTGCAACAACTCTGTCTTATACAGAACCCACATCAGACCCAAGGCCAGCCTGCATAGGTCCTCTCCCCCACAGACCTGGAGCGCTCAGCAGGGCAGTCCAGTCCCTCCCTCGGTGTGGCAACCCTGCCCCCCACCTGCTGGATGCCCCAGGCAGGGTCTGTCCACACCCCTCTCTCACCTCAAACCTCAGGGACACGTGTTAAGTCTCCACCTTGTGTTCCTGAAGTCCCTCTCTCCTGATCTGAGGTTAGAACAAGAGCTCTAAGGCTTTTATGCCCCTAGGAGGGTGAGAAACTCACAATCCCCTACTGGAAGCCAGTCTCCTGCTTCGTAAATCATGGCCACCTCATTCTAAGGTATCATTTCTATTTTCTTTGTGTTCCAACTGAAGTTTCTATTTTAACATCTCATTATACTCGAGAAACCCACTTATAAATAGAAATAAATGTCTCAACTCACTGTTGTGACCCAAAAAATATTTTGGATAAGAAAAATAACATTAAAAAATCAATGTTTTCAAATATAATATGTAAATAATGTAATTTCACAAAATTTCAAGACTTTAAACCTAAGATAGAACGATATGCATAAAGACAGCCTACCAATATTATTAAAAATATGAGAAGAGGAGACTTGTGAGGGGGAATTTGATGTGTCAAGTGTCAGGACACACACTGGACCACCGTCATCATCATCAAAGTTGTACTGGTCTAGCTGAATACAAGCAAGCCAACAGGACACAGAGAATCCAGCAAAAGATCCCAGCACACATAAGGCGACAGATTTGTTATTTTATTGAATTGTGAGAGGCTATTTTACATAAGAAATAGAGATGTCACAACTTATTCTCCCACTGACAAAAAAATAATGTTGGGCCTTTCATAAATAATATAATACAATAAATCCAGAATTCTTTTGAGCAGGGTCTCTCTCTCTATGGTCCAGGCTTGTCCTGAATTCATTATGTAGCCCAGGCTGACTTTGAACTCACGGCAATCCTTCTGCCTCCACTTCCTGAGTGCTGGGATTACAAGCATATACTACTATTCCCAGCTTATGTGGAGCTGGGGAATTGAACTCAGGGCTTTGCGCTTGCTAGGCAAGTGCTCTAACCTCTGTGCTTTCCTCCCAGCACTAAAATCCAGAATTATTAAAAACAAATAGGAAATATAAAATCAAATATTCATACAGGATAATCTTAGAAACGCATATGCAGTATAGAGATAAGACAGTAATTCTTAATCGAAGTATAAATTCTGGAGCTATAAAATATTTATTAACTTTTTAAAAAACTTGGAATTACAAAAAATATCATATTTAAACTCACTAGAAAAACAATAGATTTGGAGAAACTATTTGTGATGTGACAAATCAAATATTAATATAATATGCAAAGAGCTCTGGAGAATTGTCAAAATAAGGATAAACTTGAAGGAAATATGAGTAAAGGATGTAAACAGACATTTTACTGACGAGCCTACAGATGGCCGACAATACAGGTGTTCAAACTCACTAGTAATCAGGGAAATGAAATTAAAGCACTATCTAGATGAATTACTCTCATCAGGTAGTGAAAAAACTAGAAGAGCAATGGCACCGATTGTTGGAAGGAATCCAAGCAAAGGATTACGTGACATTTTCTGATGGAAGAAATATGAATGCTCAGAGGCTTTTAGGCACAGTCTGCCAGCACGAGGCAGTGCCGGTGGTGGAGGGAGGCAACGCTTCTGTGAGGACTCTCCTTCCCTCCACAAGACCTCAGAGACGCCACTTCTGAATCCTGGCTCCACGGTGGCCACAAACCGCCCAGAACCCAGCAGTGCATCCGGGATTAAGAGGTTCTAGGCAGCCGCCAATGGCAGGTGATTACCTCACGGCAGGATCAGGAGAACGTCTTCCCCTGTCCTGGTTGGTTACTCCAAATTTGGATTGGCTTTCCCTTCTAGCCAGCTTCATCCACCATTTCTACCGATGGGTGTTGTTAGCACAGTGCAAATTTCTGTGGTGTCCTGCACAACATCATCTCTAACTAACAGATGCACATCAAAGAAAAAGGCCATGATAGATACTGGGCTTACAAACATCCCTCAAGAGTGTTGGGCCTAGCTCCAACAGACACTTAACGTAGTCCCAATCATGTCAGCAAAAACCCACCATAGTCACTTTGTCGCCAAGAGAAACACGATCTTTTCATGTGCATCTCCATTGTTACACGCCATATTAAAATATTTTATTCTTTTCACTAATTGAAATTGCTACAATTATACTTAATGCTAGATCTGACTATTAAAACACATTATGAAAGAAGCACACTTTATTTCATGAATTTTTATTAGACTTATTAATCATATTCAAAAAGCAGGCATGTTTTATAATATGATACATTTTACATGCAGGATTTTAAAACATTACTTCAAGGAGTTCTTCCACGGCCTTCCCTAGATGGCGGACGAGGCCCACGGTACAGATGTGGGCACACACGCGCTCAAGGCAGGAAGCGGCCATGGACTGCTGCCTCCCACGGCAAGCGTCAGCCGAGGCTTCGTGGAGCCTGACTTGGCTGCTTCACCGTGGCCAGAACGCTCGGGAATGGAGGCTCGTCTCACCTCACAGCTGTGGAATCCGACCAGTTTCAGGGGAGTTAAAAGCAAAAGCCAAGGAAAGTAGGACATCAGTGGGGGTTTCTCCTACCTGAGTGGAGACAGCCTCAAGAAAGGAAGCTGGAGGACTAAATTTGCCTTTGCAAACTCTTTAGAAGATAAGCATTTGTAGCCCCAGGATTTCCTTCACCACTGAGGATGAAAATCATCTGCTTTTGTTCTAAGATCCAAGAACGTGGGAGAAAGGGAGAGGTAGGGTATTTCTTTCCTCTGCAATTTACCAGTAGCTGTATCTACTACTAGGTCCCGTCCCACCTGAGAGGCATCCCCCCAGCCCCGTCTCCTCTTTGGCTTTCTGGCTCTCCTTTTAAAATAAGCTCCTGTGTTAAATTCCCTCCTTTTGTAAAGCTCTTTCCTTCTTGCGACACTGCCGAGCAACAAACAGCCATAGTGTCACAGTACCTCTGATTCCCTCACTAAGAAAACCTCGGGTGGTTCCATGTGACACTGTAGTTGCTCCATGCTCTCTGGCTTCTGGAAAATATTTGGGTCTAGGACTGAACTTTAGTCCATAGGAGAACAGGCTCCCCGCATGAGCAGGACAGTGAGTGGGCACTGGGCAGAGATCCTGTAGGTAGAACAAAGCCCACCAAAAGCCCTTCGGCGTCTGGGAGAGGAAGGTGACGATTTCCCTTGGTTATATGTGGTATTGTTACATGATATTAGAGAGAAATATCTACTTGAAAATCCAAGTAGGGGACAAATGCATGTTCTCATTGGACAACCAAAGGTCAGTGGAAAGCTTCTGCTGGATATCACGAATATTATGCACTGCAGTCCTGTTTGGAAACACACACATGACCCAGGACAGGCCAAGGACATACTTGTGACCCCGAGGCAGAGTGATAGTTACAAATTATTTATACGGAAGTGGTCCCATGGCTATGCTCAGCTGCAGAGACACAGAGAGCTGCATCTTGGCGACTGCCGCTCACGTAACGTGAACTTGACTGGTGAAGCTTCCTACGTTGCACGGCTGTTGTTCCTTCGCTGGCCTGTCTGACCCTCCTGTTCCCCAGCCTTCCCACTGATTCTGGAGGCCTGGCGTCTGCCCATGAAGCTCCTTCCTGCTTAAGACAGCCAGGGTCACTTCCTCTTGTCTATAACCAAGAAACTTAACTGTTTTATTCCCGTTACTTCATGCTATCACAACCTTCACTTCATGATTTTGTGTTGATGTTTGCATACTGTAACTCTAACTCTTAATTACTCTAGTCACTTTTTCATAATGTTGTTGTACGCCACTGTATTCGAAATAAGTGTCTGCAAGTCTTAGGGCCGCGAAGCACAAGATCTTTTCTAATAAACCAACAACATTACTCCAATCAGAGGTGGTGGCACACACCTATAATCCCACCTAGTCAGGAGGCTGAGGCAGGAAGATCACAAGTTTGGGCCCCATACTACCAGTAAGAGCAACAATAATACTGATATGCTAATATGAATTTTAACCTCCATGAATTATGGCTAATTATTTTCCTTTTATTGGCAGTATCACTTAGATTACATCACCAGGCATACTTATTAATGTACATTTCCTTTTACTCTGTGCTTTTTAATCATTTGGGAAAGTCCCTAGAAATGACTGAGTATTTTGTGGCATGCTACTATTTGTTTTCCAGCACTTTAATGGTTAAACCAGCAACGTCTTAAAATTATTCTTTACTGTGTAGTATCTGTAGTTAAGAGTTTTTTATTTTCTCTCCCTCATACAGGTAGAGTACACATTGCTTTGACGTAAATCAGATTTATTATTTTTAGGTCCCTGGCAGGTTTTTGCATTTCCTGAATTACATCTATATAATACCCAAGCCAAAAGTGAAATGGTGTTCCATTACATAGAATATGTGGCATATGTGTGCATGCATGTGAATGCCTCTGTGTGTTTCTCTAGACAACCAAGCACTTGGAAAGCATTCAGCACAAATTTTTCTCTTTAGCCATCACTTTTCATTCATATGATCTGCATACTGAAAAATAGTTAAGCTCTTATTGAAACCTATGTGGCGATAAATAATTCACTAGTATATACTAAATACCAATTAAGTGTCTTCTACTGCAAAGCAATTAATATATATGCATATTTATGTTAGGCCTAGAAAAAGAAATTTTAAAACCATGCAAGCTTTCCTATGTCCCTGCCCAGGACTTTGGAGTAGGGGAATAAAGTTGTATGAAATAATTCATAGGGAGTACAAGTAATAATTATATAGAACACCTGTCAATGGCTTAGGATGACCCAATGTCATGAATGTCACAGCCAACAGAGGGGGACAGGCAGTGTACCATGTTAGAAAGAGCACAGCTTTGGAGTCAGGTGGGTCCAAATCCTGACTAGGCAATTTTTTGTCTCTGTGACTTAAACTCTTTGACCCTCAACTTCCTCATCTATGTATGTGTTATATATACACACACATATATGTATATGTGTGTATGTGGGGTGTATATACATATATATACACACATATTATACATATGAATGTCTCACTGGATTTCCACGAAAATAAACTAGTTTATATGGGGCACCTAGCAGCTGGAATATAGTAAGCACTATAATCTCTATTTTCCTTTCTTTAGAATACATACTCAGGTTTTAAAAATGATAACTTAAAAAATGAAAGAGGGCTGGAGGAATGGCACAGTGATTAATGACTCCCCAGCACCACATGAAGCTGGGCATGGCGGCGCACACCTGTAATTCCAGCACTGGGCAGGCTGAAACAGACAGATTGGCCTGAGTTTAATTACATTTTTTTCCATATAAAAGCCAAAATTTCTGTCACAAACTACCAATTGCCCTAAGATGAATATATTTAGTGCTTGTAAGTTACAAGTCTTAAAATGTATCATTGCAAATGTTACGCAGAAATTAATGTGTACAGAATAAAACAGATAAAGTTAGAGTTGTATTTACACAAATTATGAAAAAAATGACGTTTTTAAGGTGGGTATCCTCATGTTGTAGTGGTTGGTATCACTGTGTAGTATGTGATTTCAATTTTAACTTTCTTAGAAAAATTAAGATTCTTGTATCATTGCAAAAACCCAGTACGGCTTATTCTTTAGAGGCAAATAATAAGAAAAAAATGCAAAAAAAAAAAAAAACGTAATTCAAACAAACCTTGGTGCTGGTGTGGAAACTATTTCTCAACTTTGTCAACTTCAATTAATCATACAAGAAAAAAGTCACACATTATGGAAAAGATCCCTTAGTTGCATAAAAACAGAATAGTGAAGATGCTAGGTAAACAATACTAGAGTAAAAACCGCACACACAGAGATCCCACTGTGTCCTACATGCTATGCTAGGCCTTTCATGCGGTAGCGTGATAGATGTGTGTCTCATGCCCCACTGAATCAGGCACCGCTGCCTCTCGTGAGGGTTGCGAGCAGGTGAGCCCTCTGCCCCAAAGGGATCTGCAAACTAGCTGAGGTGAGAAACAATTTTTTAAAAAAGAAAGGAAAAAAAAAGCCACATGCAAGAGAATTATAGGCCATGGAACAGGACAACTACAGAGGAAAGACAGAATCGTGGTTGAATGAATCAGGAAAATTCCTCTGAGAAGAGGACCCTTAGCAGAGGCTTGCCAGAAGCCGGGACCAGCCAGGCACCTTCTGGGAGGGAGGGTTGTCTAGCAAATCCTCTGATCCTCCAGGAGAGAGGAAGACAATCTGTGCCTGTAATAGGAGCAGGTAGGCGGGGCCTCAGGGCCAGGAGCCCCACCTGCACCTGGACACGCAGCCGCACAGTTGTTATGCACAGGAGCAGCCTCTGGTGCATGCATCCTGCTTGTGGCCCGCGGGCAAGCCGTGCGGCTGGAGGGTCGTGCCCCTCCAGGCACTAAATCTGTCGGCTGTGGCTCATGAGACTCACCCACCGGCTCTCTCAGGAGGCTGTCCCTGGGTGTTTGTAAGGATGCTGAGGTCACGAGGCAGGAGCACAGGAAGTTAGAAGAGGGTTAAGAGAAGTCCCGAGGGAAAAACAGCCACCGTCCAGGGCAGGGAGTCTCACAGGCAGTGTGCAGATTCTGTGAGTAGCCATCTATGCTGGGGTGGGCTTTCCAGCGATAGGATTGCTTTTTTGAGTTACCCATCATCCTGAAGGTCACCTCTCACCTGTGTTCTTGTAGATAGCCCCTCCCCTGCACCTCTGTAATAACTCCTCACCCACACTCCCATACGTAACCCCAATAAACTCATTGGTTCACCACTGGACAGGGTGTAAGTTGCTCCATCTGCTGTGCCCTATCTGGGGTGGCAAACATCACATGTCCCCAGGAAAAGTTATTCCCATGACAGGAGGCAACTGAAGTTTCAGGCATCCAAAACTACAGGCATTAAGTGTGCCACAGTTATTTGAGAAACTCAAAAAATAGTGCAGTTGGGCCAGAAAGGCAATAAAGCCATGAATATAAAGTAACACAGGGAGATAGGAGTTTCAGGCTGTGGTAAGGAGACTTTCGTTTACGTCATAGCCAAGGGAAAGCACTGGCAGACTTTTAATAGGGAATTTATATTTCAAAAATGATGTTGGCTCCAATATAGAAAAGAGGCGACAAAAAGACATGGATAACAGCAAAATCCGTTGCAGAAGAAATACAGAGATCCCAGCTTGAAAGCGTGAGCTGAACGCGGGCAGCACTGGCCGTGTTGGGGGGAGGTAGCAGGACTAGGGATTATTTTAAAGATGAAGTCGATATGATCTGACAGTCTACTGGCTGGCGTAGCAGAGACGGATGCAACTAAGGATGGTGTGTAGTTCTTGTTCTGAGTAAAAAGAGAAGACTGAAGAAGGGGATCTTCACAATGTCCAGTAGGTCAATGGGTGTAGAAATCTGGAGCTCTCGAAAGACGACAAAGATGGACCTTTGTTCAGGAGACATCGCCTGTGGGTGGTGCTGGTGAGCAGATGCAGAGGAAGGCAGCTAGGGACAACGTAAGAGTGAGGAAGAGCAGCGGCAGGGGGGAGAGGAGGAGAGCGCAGGTGTGCAGCAGCACGAACACCAGGAGGTGGGCGCACTGCCACCCACGTCGCTCATTTCTGACACATCAAACAAGGGAAGACCCTCCACGTAGACACAGACAGTAGTCATGGAGGATTTTAACATACAAGGTTTCAAAGAAAAGATAGAGATCACCTGACTGGAATGAAATCAAGGGTAAGTAGATGGTAGTGGCATTTTGAAAGCATCAACATAAGAGCATTTTGCTTCTGAACCGTGAACAGAAAAACAAGCAATAGCTACTGGGCAAAGTGGAGTTAAGAGAAGAAATTTATGTAAGGTGAAAATATTCCAGCCTATCTGATGTTGAAAGACATGCGCCAGCAGAGAAGAATAGGGTGTCTTCTCAGATAGGCAGAATTTTGGAAGCGATGCCCATGGGCAGATGAGAAGGAGCAGATCCGATGCCCAGGTGGAGCCAGCAATGCAGCCATGGCACAGATGGCACACACGGACAAAGGAAAGAGCTAAAGGTGGGAGAATTGGATGGAAGATGACACGGAAGTTCTTTGTCCCAGCAGGTTGTGTCTCAGTGAGATAAGAAACATGATCATCGACTGGTAGGAAGACAAGAAATATTAGGCCTTCGAAAAGAATGGGAGATGTATGAGACATTGTCTGAGAGACTGGAGAAATGACTTCCCTGGAAAAACATGGCGGAAGGAGGGACTGGAGCGGGAAGTCTGTCCATCAAGGCCAGTGGTGCTCCCTTCAACTGCGTACCTTCCTCCTTCTCCACAAAATGTTAGGCACACTTACTTTCACGTTTTACAGATGAAGAAACTAAAACAGAGAAGTTAAAAACATACTTATCCAAATTTACATGGAAGTGAGGATCCAGAGCTCGAGGGGGCTGGTTCTGCCTCCCCCATTACTGTGAAGTACACAAGCTCCCAGCTTAGCAGCCCACAGGGCGGGCTTCAGGACGCATCCAGCTGCAGGACAGAGGGAAAAATGTCCCCAGATCTGAGCTATTCACGCGTCTCATTCCCACATCCCAGGAATTCATCTTGGTCTCTTCCGTACCTAAAATAGCTCAGATTATGAGAAGGAACTAGCCGTACCGTAATTTTAACGGGAAAAATATACAGGTATGTTTAAGGCAATAATGCTTCTCTGACCTTGCTGGAAAAGGAATAAAATTTTCTCTCAGTAAACACGCAGAAGAATGTTATTACCTTCTTGTGACAATTTTTGCTAAAATGCATTTTGAAGGCATAATATAACATGTTCTAAAAATTATACATTGAGGCTATAATATAGCACTATAATTTAATATTAGACAAAGTGTTATGAGTCTTTCCCTTACCCAAGGTTCTTAGAATTATTAATGGCCCTAGGTGATACTGTGAAGCTTTTGACTGTGCCCAAAATGTTTCCAGAACACGGTTAGTGATTTTGCTGCCTACCAAACAATTCATTTTTTGCATGAATTCCAGCATCTGCCTTCCTTCTTCATGTCCCCACTCCATTGAGGTAACTTTAAAAGAACTAGCGAAAAGTACATGAGCACTTTGGGACCCAAGAGGCAACTAGAGATTCAAAAGGAAAAAAATACATTTAATAACCCTAGATTATTCCCATCATAATCTGTTTTGCTTCCAGAATTCTGCTCTAGGAATTTGTGCATTAGAATGACTAAATGTTACCTCATTAAAGATCATAAGGGGCTCACTAGAAAGAATGATTGGTAAAGACGCAAGCGTTTGCTCTCCGGGTTTGATTCGGCCACGTTCCCTTGCCTGATTCCGCCTGACAGACAGAGACGGTGTGGGCGCTGGTCAAGAGGCCTCGCGGGGGGATTACTTGACAGGGCTTCCATCTCCTGGCCGTGTTATTCCCTGGAGAGGAAATAACATCATTTTATACCCTCAAAGCTACTGACAGTATCTTGACTCCTTCCACAGTACTGTCCCATGGAGAAAGGATTTCATGCCTGTGCAATGTTGCCTTCTAGTATGCATATTGTTAAGGTAAAAAAGAAAACAGGTGCAATTTATTTGTATAATATATCTTACTCGATGTTTAATGCCCATCAAAATCATTATTCAGATATTTTATCTTCTTTTCCGTACTCCACCCATCTCCATCATGCCTAGCTGTAATTCAGGAGCTCTGTAGCTGTGTATGGAAGCAGGAAAATATCCAGCTTATTCCACACAAATATCCTAGTTTAAGAGTCACGTGAAAGAGGCAGAAATAAAAGCACCCAATAATCAAGAACCATTTTCCCAGGTTAGTACAATTATTTGCTGCGTAAACAATTATAACCAGACACAAAAAGCTCTCTTGCTCCAAGCCTTAGGTACCAGCGTGGGGATAGTTCTTAAAGCTTGGAAAGAATCTAGTTTTACAACTTCCCAGGAGAGCCCACATCTCTTGAGAAGCGGGAAGCGACATGAGGTAATAAAGACAAACTTCGCCTTCCTTCCACCCAGCTGTCCCCAGTCAATAAAAACAGATCCTGGCAACATCCTTTCGTTTGGGACATCGTCCAAAACAGACAGTGAGCCCCCACTCCCCTTCCTGTTCCCTGTGGTCCTCTTGGGATAAGGAACTATCAATAAAAGCCAGCTGGGACTACTGGTGAAAAACCCAGAACAATGAAAGGAAAGACTTGGACCTGAGATTGGAGGCAAATGGAAAGGCACAGATGGCTAACAGCACCTCGGAAGGAAATTCTATTTTGTATACTCTCATCCTTGAATTTCTGTCCTACCATTTTCTGCTTCCGGTAATCCTCTCTATGGCTTCAGACTCACCAATTCCCCGTGCTTTCATTATCTAATATGTATCCCAGCAGAGCAAGCATAAAATTTTTTAGACAATTGTTTTTACTTACAGGAAAGTTCCTGTCACTCACACATACAGTGATGGAAACTGACCAATTTCCTTCCTGTTTCTTGGCTTTTCTAATTCTGGCCTGTGGCTTTGGCTCATGGAGAACTGAAGAAACGCAGTTTGGCCCAAGTCGTGAGTTTCTCTGTAAGTCATATCCAGCGTGTGGACGCCAGATTATGTTCACAAAGCACCTGAGGAAACATTTGGACGGCCAGTGTTCTTTACTATTTCTAAAATTACGTCTCACAAGAGAGAGGTTTGCTTTTGAAGTAGATTCTTCATTACATGAAAGAGGAATGTAAGTGAAAGGGTGATACACACAGGATCTCAGAATCTCACACTTCCTTTGTTCTGGTTTTGAAATTCCCCACTGAGTCACTCGGTTGCTCAATTCTAAAGAGCATGTAAGTGTAATTAATAAGATAGTAAACAGACCATCTAGCCAGACGCATCAGCAGAACAGAGCCCTCCTTTCACACGGACAGGGTTATTTTGACTGTTTGGTTTGGGTTTTTCCACAGCTATGGAGATCACCCAGCCCAGTTTCAGCGGCATGGACGCCTTTGGATACACCTCATTCCTGGCCTATTCGTGGACTTCAGACGTCAGCTTCCACTATGAATTCCACTTGAAGTTTCAGCTGGCAAACAACAGCTCAGCACTGCAAAACAATTTGATATTTTATGCTGGGCAGAAGGAGCAGGGTAAGACTAATTGAGACCTTTAGGACTTGCCTCACTCCTTTAAGAATACTTAAGAGAATTTTCAGGGCGCTGTAATTGGCTGTGGATAAAGAAGACATTTGCCTAGATTCGGCCTCCTGTGTCTTGCCTCCAGCGCAATCTCTGTAGTCCAAAACATTCAGCAGTCCCTTGGTCCTTTCTGAATCACGCTAGAGCTGACACAGAACCCTGAGCAAAAGTCCTGCAGGTAAACACGAGGGCGGAGGAGGTAAGCAGGCCTCGTGGGAGGTGACGTATTGACTTGTCTTTCGTACCGGAGAAGAGAAAGGAAATTTTCAGACATAAGATCACTATTCAGTGTGTTCTGAAACCAGAACCGTTTGAACCTCCTCAGAGAAAACCATGCTAAGTTAAAGGAGCAAGGAATTAAGAAGTCACTTGACCTGCAGCAAAGCTCTCCAGGGCTCTAACCTTGGTGAGAAATCCCGCTTGTAAGTTAAACTTGTTTTTCTTAAGTAGAAACCAGTTTTCCATGTGTTGGGTCAGAGTAAAAAAGTACATTTGTTTTGTTTCCAAATCTGCAGTTAGTGAGGCAAGCAATCACTTTCCTTCTCTGAGGTCAGTGTTCTCATCTGTGAAATCAACAGTTCTACCAGAGAGAGCTTCCTCTCAACCCTCACAGGGCCTTTTTAGCTGAAGAAATAACAAACTCAGTTTGGAGAGGTTTGCTCCCCCAAATTCACTGGTTGGCTATCTCCTACTATCAAATATTCTTTTCTGGGCTGACAAATATCTGAGAAGAGCCAACGCCCAGGTGCGGGTGAGGCGTCAGCCTCCCACCCCTTCCTGAGGACGGCAAACATCCTGTAAGGTGCTGTCCCTCTGCCTCTCAAATCTGTTTGATTCTCTTTTTCAACTCCTTTCCAGAACCTCACGAACCCTCCCAACTCTTCTTGCTACTAATTTCCCTGCCACAGTGCATCTCCACATTGGAGGAAGAGGTCTCTTCCTAAAGCCTTACGGTCTGAACCATCTTTAAAGTCCACCTGGGGCTCTCCCCGACCCCCACCCGGCCCGACCCTTAGAATGCCATCCAAGTCTATTTCCTATATTCTGGAAGGGCCTTCGAGACCAGACCTGGGGCTGTGCCTCTCAACACAGCCTGGCCACTCCTGCCTCCCCAGGGCCCTGTGCCCTCCATGCTGCTTCCTGTGCCTCCGGTAGCAAGCACTTCCTGCCTGCCTCGGCGCTTCCTGAGCGCTACTTCCTCTGTCTTGACAGGAAATGGCTGTCAGTGACCTCGAGAGCAAGCTCTAAACCCTAGCAGGGTAATCCGGAATCCATTCTCTGTCATTTACAACTTACGTGACATAATGTCTCTGTGCCTGTTTTCTAACCTGCCCCATAGATGTAATTACAGCACACTGCCTACGTGCTTAAGATCGACAGAGATAATACATGACAGGCAGTCAAAGAGCATCAGGCCCAACAAAATAAGGCAGCCTGAAATTTCCCTGCCCTTGTCACAGACGTAGGTCTTATTCTGCCACATCCAAGCCGTCCGTTACCTCAGCTTCTTACTGTGATCCTCCGTTATCATTATACCTCAGGTTACCTCAGTTCTTTCGGTAATTTAGCATAGCTCTTTCTCCTCAGTCCCCACTACAAGAAAGGGGGCTCCACACGGAGAAACCAAGTCAGCCCCACTCGGCTTTCCAACCCCCACTCCCAGCCCAGTGCTGGGAACAGCCCTCAGCAAAGGAACAAAAAGCCAGAACATGGACAATCACGCCGTCACCTGAATCAGCATACAATTACATGCGCGTGTAAGTCTGCGCACAAATGCCTGGGGGTGGTCATTCTTGAGAGCTTCCACACGTCCCCCGCTGATACTTCCAGGTGTGCCCCTTCCTTAGGACTTCTGCATTCCTCCTCCTGAACACAGCTTGCCACACGTTTAGGGTTGAAACCTTTTGTCACTGGATTTGCTTGGCTACCGAGTTCTTAAGCTCTGTCTTTATTCCTGTACGTGATACTCCAGCTACCGCCGTATCGCCAACCAGGCCCTTCGCGCATAGTTTTAAGTAGATATTTGTGCAGTGACTTCCAGTGGTTCAGAGGGAGGAGGAGTAAAGGAATTCCTACCAGTAGCCCTTTGGTCTACACATCATACATTGATCAATTCTATCTTAAATAGCCGAAAAGGTACATAAAAATTTTCAAGTCAGTTTTGCAGACTCTGTTTTTCTTTTAAACTCTAAGTACTTGAAGATTCGCAGAGAAAGAGCCCAAGCGAAGCATGAACCCTTGACCCATGAGTGGAAAGATAGCGGCCAAGTAACTCCTCAGGAATCTGTAGCCAGAGATTCCTTCAAAACTTACCCCCCCCCCCCCAAAAAAAAAAGAAACTCTGTATTTGCCTGTGTAGGCTCACAGCAAAGTGGAATACAGTAGAGATAACAGGTGGGCGTGTTGTCAAATCCCACTTTCTAATTGGGAAATCTAGCAATTCCGCTTCCTAGAATGAGAAATCCGAAACATACAGTCGCACTTTACACCACATGATGGAGCCAGAGGACCAGAGAAAAGAAGCGGCTTGCAGCAGCCTGCGAGGCAGCGCTTCTCCACGGAGAACCTCCTAACATCTACGTCAGAATCCCATGAGGGGGGTTCTTACAACATTACTTTCCAGGCCCTCTTGGACCAAGAACATTTTATCCAGCCCTTCAGGTGCTTTTCATGCAGCTAATAGCTGAGGGCAGCCACTCAACAGCTCTGGGAGCAGCTAAGCTAGACCACACGATGGTGTGACGCCACCGCCCGTCACCTCTCACACACAGGCGATTCATCAGTTCGTATAGCATAAGGCTACCAATTAAAAATAATATTCCTTTAAAACACATTATTGTCATTAATATTAACCATACAATTTGCAATTTCCTATTCTACGTGAGAAAGGATGATCCCAGTCCTCTTTCTCCCAAAATTATTCTCTTAGTATGCATTTGTGATACATAATAATTTCACTCAACTTGGTGGATTCTGCATATACATATCAAATGTTAGTTCTTTTACTTCCTTTTCCCTTCCCACCCTCTCAAGTCTATTTTAATAGTGTTTTCTCCATATTTAGGTGATTTTATTCAATAATATTAATCTCTGACTACACTATTACCACTGCTAAAATCACTGTTCGATAAAAGTACCTTTATCTTTCTCAGGGGAAGGGATGTGCAAAACCACAGTTTATGTAACAGCTAAAATGTAGACCAGCTTCTAATTTCTGCTATGCCCAATCAAAAGGCAGGGGACTTCTGCTGCTTAACACTGACCACACCCCTTCCCAATCTCAGCCGACCACTGATACTGTCAAACTTCCTTGTTACTGAGCTCACTGGACAAACTGTCCTTTCCGAGATCACAATCTGAATACGCCCCTGAGCTTCTTTTTTCTCATCATTTTATTCATATACATATGCAATACATAATGCTTACAATGAACTTGAGTATTTTGTGCACATATATATCACATCAACCTTACAATCCCGTTTTTGGCCCTTCCACACCCTCCCCACACCCTCCCAAATCCCGCTATCACACCACGTGGTTCTATAGAATGCCTGTATTCTGGGTTTCCCAAATCAGAGAAACCATACAATGATAACATATTTAATCTTCTGTGTCGGACTCATTTCACTCAAATCACCACTCTAGCTCAGCTTCCTACCCCTAGAATGGGCTGCAGTGGCCAAATCTTGATGCCTCTTCTCTGAGTGTAGCAGATTCTTTTATTGGGATATTTGCCAAGAGTTTGTTTTTTTCTGTATTTTGCTATATATTTGTTGAGATTCTTTAATGTGGCTTCACCCACCAGTCCACATAAGAAAAGAACTATGCCAATGAACTTCATAAGGCTAGAAAATGTGAGAAAGAAAAAGAAAGAGGATAAATTTCAAATACCTTTGCTGAGTACTGAAAGATAAATATTTGTACATTCAATAGGTTATCATTACATCAATCAGTTTTCTCAGGGTAAACTTACATCAAAGGCCAAATAATTGAATTGCTACAATAACTGAACTTAAGTCTATATTGAATTGCTACATTAAATGAACTTAAATCTATATCACATAAGTACACTTAAAGCAATAGACACGATGGCATGCTTAATTATTTCAGAATTTTTAAACTTTCATAAATTATTTACTCACATTTCACTAATTACTAACATTTTGCCATATTTGATTTATCATTTTATCTACCTATCCACCCATAAATTCACACATACATATTTTTAAAGATTTTATACCAATTCCTTTCTGAATGTAATTATTCTGTTTTGCAAACTAATATACTATTACAAATAATAATGGTGTGGGGAAATTTCACAGATTTTATAAAACAGCTGGTACCATTTTAGAAGTATAACAAATGATTCAAATACCAGTCTATTTTTTGTTATACTTTCTCTTCAGATGTCTCCTTTCCTGCAAGTTTTTTGGTACTGCTTGTCTCTGCCTCTCTCAAAGATTTCTTCGAGTATTTTCTGCAGTGCTGGGCTATTGGTTGCAAATTTCTTTAGGGATTCTTGGTCATGAAAAATTTGTACTTATTCCTCAATTTTCAAAGATAATTTTCTAGATATGACAGCCTGGCTTGACACTTGTTGTCTTTTTAGCGTTTGAAAGATCTTGCTCTGGGTTCTCCCAGCCTTTCAAGTTTGACACCTTGAGAAATCTGCAGTAATTTGAATTGGGGTTGCCTTGGTAGAATAATGCCTGTTTTTCTCTTGCTGCTCTTAATATTCTCTTTTTATGTTGTATTTCTGAGGTTTTGATTACGATAGGTAGTGGCGAGTCTTGTTGCTGGTTGAGACTAGTTGGTGTTCTATAAGGTTCTTGTACCTGGAAGTTAATTTCCTTTCCTAGATTAGGGAGGGGTTTTTTGCACTATTTCAGTGAGTAAATTCTTTATATCTTTGGTGCTGTCTTCTGCTCTTTCTCCCACATCCATAAGTCTGAGATTGGTTCTCTTTGAAATATCCATCAGCTGGTGCATCCAGTTACCTTGCTCATTTCTAACTTTAGACTCATGCCAAATTACAGCATTTATTTCCTCAGCCTTTTGGGCAAGGTCTGAAATGCTGTCCTCGCTGTATGTGAGTCATCCTCCCCTGTTGTCACATGTATTTTTCATGTCCTCAGTTTCACCTAAATTTCCTTTTAGCTTTTTCCTCTTCTCTATTAAAATGTTTCCTCATATCTTGCGTCTCCTTATTTACCTCAGCCAACTTTTTATTTGTGGCTTCAGTATGCTCAGTGAGCTTTGTCTCCTTTAGGACCACTATTGGATTGGTAAATTCCTCTTTAAGCCTGCTGATTATTGCCTGCGTTTCTTTGAGGATATCTTGTTTGGACTGGATGCTGGAATCATTTATTTGCTTTTTGATTTCCTTCCCTATGGGTTTCACTATTTCAGGGCCCATGCCATTAGTCTCAGGCATCTCTGTGGGTGTCCTATTGCCCTGTCTTTTCCCATGTTTCTGGTGCTGAGGGACTTCACTTTAGAGGCTTAGCAGAGAGGTTTCTTTGAACGGCTATGATAGTGTGTGGTGGGAAACTGCAATTCCTTAGTTCTGTGCTGGGAGTAGCCAGTGTGTGTGTCGGGGGTGGGGAGGGGGGGACCTGACAGTCTGATGCCCTCTGAGGTGTCTTGTTCACCCTGGGCCTCCTCGGCAAAGCTGCCCCACCAGTCTTGGCTTCCCTTCTCCAAGGACAGGGCTCTCCACCCTCAGAGGTGTGTCCACTAAACTGAGCTGTTCGTGAGGTCAGCTTCTCTCTGCAGCTATCTCTTGTGATAGTTTCTTCCCAATGGCCCCTGCTTACGTCATTACCTCTTATGACTGACCGGCACTGCTTCTGACCTGGGTTCCAGGGGCCCTTTCCTAGGGGGAGCACACATTTTCTTTGTAGTATACCCACAGGCTCATTTTTCAGATTCTGGGGCTACGGGCTGCTGACAATTTCCCCTTCTCCCAGACTCACACTTACCTTCATCTGAGGTTCTGGCCCCGGGCTTTCCTTTGTCTGTGGTCTGTGGGTGCCAGCAGCTCAGGGCCGTGTCCAGTTGGCTGCTGGTTTTCCCCACTTTCAATATTTCCTCAGGATTTCTGGCCTTCCCCTGGCCTCCTTTCAGTCGGTGGGGTGCTCCTCCCTGTCCTAGCCACATTGAACAGGCATTTTATAACTAAATTCTCAGCTTTTTAAGTAGATCAATAAGAAGACATTGTACAGCTCTGTTATTCAACCACCATCTTCCAAACTTCATATTTTGACCAATTTCATACCCGTCTTCTGCCTCAGAAGTCCTATTTGGTTTCTGTTTCTGTGCCTTCTCTTTCCCTCCTTACACGTATGTCTTATGGTTAGTCCCTTCAACAAACTCTCCACATATCCCACGGTGTCCGCAGTTAAACCCACTGTCCTCCCCTTCTGCCGCCTTTCTGTTGGAGACTGGCGCATAGTAATTCTGCCTCAGCCAGAAACCCAGGAGTCCTCTGCGTTTTGCTTTGTTTATTGTGATACGTACTTAACTGGAAGCTGTAAGAGACCTTATGGGTACCAGAGATACTGCCACAAACAGAGCACACAAGGTCCCCAACATCTGTCCCTTTCATTTTCCATATTCACAAGCACCTGTACAAGCACCTTCTCTCTGTGTTGCTCCTAGCTTATCTGTCATAAATCATTGCAAAGCCAATAGCCTTCTTGGTAACCTCTCCACTCAGCCATGCCCAAGTCCTGCCCTGCATGACAGGGGTGGTTCTAACATACGATCCAAACACACCTTGCCTTATCTACATAAAATCATAACATACCACCTAAGCTCCTTTGCATAATCAGAAAGCCATTCAACAGCCTCTGCCCAGTAGCAGGGTCTTTTTCTTTCCTTTTCCCTGTACCCAGCAGCACTGGCACCTGTACAACTTGTGTCCTGTCCCTGTGTTCTCCACCCACATCTGTGCTTTTGTTCAGGTCATCGTGCACTCTTGAGACCCAACACATCAAGCATGGGACTCCAGGACAATTCTGTCCTTTTCACCTCTGCTCAAAAATTGTTTTTTTATGAGAAGCTTTAGCACTTCCAGGAGAATTAATCTCACCGAAATTTGCTGGTAGCAATGAAATATTGTATGTATTATAACTGTTTGGACCTTTTGAGGACCAGAGCTATTGTTTATCACGTAGAGAAACAACAGTTAGAGTGCTTGCCTAGAAAGCACATGGCTTTGAGTATGAGTCCCCAGCACCCCACGAACCAGGTGTGGTGGTGCACACCTGTAATCCCAGCACTAAGGAGGCTGAGGCAGGACTATTGTCATAAGCTCGAGGCCAGACTGGGCAACATAAAGAGTTTAGGACTAGCCTGGATTATAAAGGGAAACCTTGTCTCCATCAGTCAATAAACAAACAAACCAGACCAAAAACTTTCTTTAAAAAAAGAAAAGTATTATTTTGTCCGCTTGATATATTCTATAATTTTTAAAAGAGCCATCCACCAGGCAATATCCCTTGGAAGGGAGAGCCCCAGGACCATATCTGGAGCTTTAGTCTTCCACCTGTGACAGGCAAGAAGCAAAGAAGAAAAAGCAAGTCGCTTGTCATCTAGAATTTCTGTTCTCATTTGGAAATGTCTTTATCCAAAACACTTTTAAGTAAGTTATTGTTAGAGACAGTTTTGGGTGGTGTTATCATTATCGTTTTTTCAAGACAGAAAGAAAAAAGGAAATTAGCAGTCAGAGTTAAAGAAATTCTTTCTTCAGGAAGAAAAATGAAAATTTAGCACCCATATTCTTGTCTATTTCTGACTTTGCTTAACTCTGCAAAATACTTATGTTAGTCAGCTTTCTGACCACGTGAGGAAAACAGCTTAAAGGAGAAAAGATGCACTGTGGCTTAGGGCTTCAGAGGTTTCCATCCCTGGTCAGCGGACTGCATTGTTTCTGGGTGAAGCAGTGCATCATGGGAGAAGGGCATGCCAGAGGGAAGCTGCTCACTTCATGGGCACTGGAAAAAGAGAGGGAGAGAGATGGGGAGAGACAAACATTTTGGATATTTCAGCTCCAGGAGACCCCTACTGGAAAAACAATAGTCCTCCCTGAGTCTTACCAGTGTTGTCAGAGTCATGATCCTGATGCTGCAGGCCTGTAATCCCAGCACTTATGCAGAGACTGATGCAGGAAGACCACAAGTTCAAGTCCAACCTGAACAACTTAATGGTTTAGCAAGACCCTGTCTCAAAACTAAAAATGAAAACAAGCTGGTAATGTAGCACCCCTGTATCACACACACACACACACACACACACACACACACACACACACGAACTTCAGAAAATTCAATTTGTTTGTGATTAAATGATTGTTGGTGAACTAAAGTGTGCACGAATGTAATTTCACCTGCTCAGGAGACTGAGATGGGAGGATTTCTTAAGCCCAGGAGTTTATAGCTACCCTAGTATATAATTCAATAAAAAAAATTGTTGGTCAACAAAACGAGAATCATTATGTTTCAGTGATGTTGAATGTCACAATACTAATATGGATTTCATGGCTCCATCTGTGTAAACATTTAGATTCTCAATATGTCCCACAGAGCCATCAGGGACCAGGCTCCCTGCACCCTGTGCAGGGCATCCGAGAGGGAGTTTCTGCCTCTTCCCTGGTTCTGATTTCTGAGGTACTGCTCCAGAGACCAAGTGCAAACACATGCCCGTACAACTTTGTGATTTGCCAGATGCAATGTTTGACCAGAACCAGCAGGAACTCAGAAGGACAGAGGAGTTTAGCAAGTCTCTCCAACGCACAGGCTTGAGTTACTTCTTTCCCACAAGTCTTAGGCTTTCTCTTGATAGTTTTACTGGTGAATCCATGCTTCAACTCATGAGCTGCTTCTGCCAGGTCTTTCATCAAGGCAAAGCCAAGCCAACCATTGCCAATTATCATTATTTTCTTTGCACGCTTTCCACCCCCACCCCAAGAATTCTATTATAGCTGAGGGAAACTTTTTCTGCCACCAGGCCACTTGGATATGTATAACCTCGTTTGCAGGCCAAATGAAATTACCACCTTGAAAATTAGCCTGTAATATTTGGTAAAACATTTAAGTATTGTGTAATTGAGTCACCCCAATGTAGTGGCTGCTTCAGCCAGACTAGATCAAATGACTTCGCCAGCCTTTCTGTTCCCGCCCTTGCACCGTGAGGACCGCAGAGCAGGCAGGGGTGCTGAGGGCTTGCTTGTTTTCTCTCCTTATTCTTCATGTCAAGCTGACTTGTGCAATTTCTCTGAAGATTTAGGTGTCGGTTTTCCTTCCTACATAATGGACTTTCTCTTCTTGTCTTCATACGCCAATGAAGTCAGAGGCCATGCCAAGAAGGCTCAGCCAATGTGGAGAACTATCTACCAGAAACATTAAAACCCTTGGATTTAGAAACAAACCGCACACACGCGCACACACACACACACACACACAAATCTGTAAATCTTCAAAGTAGGTAAGAGAACAAAAAACTATAACAATCACATTTGTATGCTTGAAATGCAAATATTCTGTTTTATATTTCTTCCTAATATTTTATGTACTCACTACCAGCTACTTTGTGCCCCTCCCAGCATCGCAGACCTCTAAAACCTGTCTGAAATAGCCTGGAATAGCCAGACGGCTTCTCTCAACCTTTGCTCTGTGCTCTCAGGATAAACAGCTCAACCTTTATCCTGCTTTCATTTTTATCAGCCTTCCTAATCTCTCACAAAGCACCACCCCGTGTCCACCTGGGTGAAGCCCTGCTTCCCCGAATGGACCGCGGGTCCCGGCCCGCTGGCTGCAGATGCTGCTCTGACATCAGTGCCTCATCTTCCTCCGCTGTGAGGTTTTCCCTAGCGATGCTACTACGGATTGTCACGTTGCTGAGCGTGGTTCACCACACACATCACTTTGAAGCTGTCCTTAATAACCTTTGTGGAATCAAGTTATGACTCTTTCTAGCCAGAGAGACCAAGTGGATGGTTTTTGGTCTGTTATAAAAGGACCTTGATTCACTTCCCAGATCACGTCACTCTCTACCGCAGCTCACACGCGGTCATCCCTCCCTGCTTCCTTCTTCCCTTGCCCAACATAAGCTCCCCAAATCCCCCCGTCTTAGCGCCAGCTCTGAAGTAATATCCACAAGTATCCCCTGCCTTGTCTGACAATCTTCCTAAGCCTGCTTTCATTAAGAGTCACTGTGAGCTCTGGGCTCTGCAACCCGAATGAGCTGAGCTCCAATTTGTCTTGCGTGAAGACCTCTCGCCGTGTCGATCACTAAGCAGCTCTATAAAATAATAAAATGTGCAGGACCACTCGCTGCTTTGTGAATTGACAAATTAAAAAACACAGACACGCAAATTGCCATGCATTTCTCCAAACGATTCCTAGGATAACGTGCCATTCCAATGCTGAATTTGAGAATGAGATTCTTCTAAGCCATTACTAGTGGTAGCAAAATACCACTGCTTATGTTATGCACTATTAAATCTTCCATTATAAGAAATTCCAGGAAAGTCACACAAGACATGTGACTGTATGCCAACAAACCATACCTTCAAGTCACTTCATTTCACCTCCATGAATGACCCTCTAAAACATTTTAGTTAGGTTGAAGCACTGAAGCAATCAGAGCTAAAGCTTCAAGGGACAAAAAAGCAAATTCTTGCTTCTGTCTCTGACTCCAGTGGTGAATCGGGGTCAACTGTGTGCTGGGTACACCTGCTTCCCAGGGCTGGTACTCAGGAAGGAGAGAGGAAAATGGGACAGAGAGCCAGTCCACGGGTGACAGGAAGGGAAAGAAATGTGCGTTGGATACCTATTCTGGGGATGCACATTAAGTTTAATTTGGAGAGATACTTCTTTTTTGCTTCTCATAAGGAAATATTTGGGAGCGGCTGCTGAAGGGAAGGAGGGAAGCCCAGCCCTGTTCAGATGCTGGCTCTTCATTCTCTGCTGCACAGACCCACGGATTCCATCTCTGTAATCGGGCTGTTTTCAGACGCAGGCTTCCCCACCCAGCAGCTACATGACTTCTAGTGGCCCGTGTATACACCAGCATCAGTCAAAAAAACCCCAAGGCAGTTCTCTTGTCCCTCCACGTTACAATACCTCACCTCATATCTACAAAGGCTGCCTACAGCCTCAGGCGTTGGGTCAGGCTGGTCCTCATTCGCTAGCTCTTCTGGGTGTGCTCCAGGGGCACCAAAGGACCTTCCCTCCAGAGACAGCTGTGTAAAAATCCAGGGCTCATTGCACATGGAAACGTGAGCCTCCTTGTTGAAAAGGCAGGAGAAGAGCATCATTAAAGATACAAAAATCTAAGGCATTTGTCTTTCTCGTGATCTCCACTTTTTATAGCATCTTTCACCTGGAGTTTGCATCACTCTAGAAATGTTAAGCTAGTAGCATGAATTTGCCACTCTCTTTTATGTTGTGCAAGGCCAGTTTACAATGAAAATGCAAAAGCATTTAACTCATGCGGAGAATCACCGACATTATGCAACGAATATTTCTTCAAGTGTGCAGGCATATGTACTTTCTTAGCAGAACAGCTGCACAAAATGAAAGGAACTGGAGGTAACTTCCGGACGGATGCACATCCTGTCCACGCTCTCTCCCTTGGACTTACTGAAGGATAAAGAAGGACTGAGGGGGAAAGTCCACTCCTGTCTTTCTCTGTCCTTTGGTGTCATCTTTTCTGACATGGATGATTAGAAACCGCAGGGAAGGAACAGGAGTAAGAAAGCAATGACCGGATGCTCTGATCGTGTGTGGCACCCATCCCACTGGCGGCTTCCTTCCGGGTGCGAAGCCAGGTGTGGCTCCGGCAGACAGCACAGCCTCTGGCTGTCCACACCCTCCTCACCTGTCATCAGCCATGACGTTTACTATGTAGCTGCAGTGAACCTCACTGGACTCCCCACACTATGAGAGTGCATCTCCTGGGGGACATCCTGGGCTTGGCAGGTGAGGGAGGTGGTAACAAGCAGCTGACACACATGTTGTGTATACTTATCTGCCCTGTTCCCGCTCACGGTCATTGTCCTCCAGACGTCACTTGCAAATGCAGCTAGGAGATACTTAAAATGTCAAGACCATGCCACATTAAACCAAGTGTAAGGCCTCTCTGAGCTTGAAGCCCTGAGTCGGCGCAATCAGGCCTCCTCTAGTGACGAATCTAAGACATTTTAAAATGGCTGGGAAACCTGTTAAAAACAGTTTCTTAGGATCTGACTTCAAATACTCTCATGTAGGTGGTATAAAGAGTCTTCTATGTTTTTGTCACACTCCCTGGGTGATTGAGGTGAACTTCTACTTTTGGAAACACCACCCTCGCACAATTCCAAGGTTTTAAAATATTGTCCACCTTCGAGGTCCCAGCCCTGGAAGCCAAATTCTTCTCTTTCCCTTACCTACACCCTCACCCACCACAGGGCTGGCACTTAGGTCCAGTAGAGGGGTGGCAGAGGAAAGGAAAGCAACCTGACAGGCCACCCAGGAGGAAGATGCTACTGTCCTCTGTCTGCTCCCTAGCTGTGACCCGCGCAATCGTCTCGCCAGCAAGAACGCACGCGGGCACCAGGATCCTTCTGCAGCAAGCATGTACTGTAACATTGATGAGAGGAAGACCCCAAGCCCCAAAATGGCACGGTTTATATATCCTTTAGGTTACATCTGGGTGGCGTGTTGGTTCCTGATTTGCAGAGGCCAATCGGGCCATATGACGTGTCCAAATGATGTGACTCCGGGGCTGGTCTTTAGCCTAGGCGCATGTGCAGTGGCAATTGTTTACTAATCAGCCGGCCGGATGCCGGCGCCATCTTGTAATGGCGTTTGCAGGCTCTCTACACCTAGCCTTCCGTACCCAGCCCCTTGTCTGGTCCCCCCTCCTACACTCCGTAAGCAGCCATGCCTACACACCGAAGGGTCCGCTCTGTCCAGTCCCCTGGCTCCCAGGCCCCTCGCTCCATGACTGACCTTGACGCTCTACCTGGCCAAGTCAAGTTCTTGGGACAGTCCTCCAATGCCTCCCTCTTCTTTCAAGTCCATTTGTCCTTTCAGAGTTTCCTTCTCGTTCACAAATGTCCCTCCTTTTCTTCTGTTCCCCGTGCAGCTACATCAATGCTTCTTTTTCTGAGACACTTGAACAGCCTTCCAGTGAGACTCCTTCCCTGCCTCCATGTTCTAGTCTCAACATGGCTGTGAGGGGCTTCTAAGATCCAGATCTGACACAGCTCACACATTCAGAACTCATTCCTGCTTCCTCAGACCTCAGTAATATACCCAAATCATTGGTGACAGGCCAGTATGCCCTTAAGCAGAGCCCTTCTGCTGTTTCAGTTCTCTTTCCTGCCACAACACAGAGTATGAGCCGGGCCCAAAGTCCCAGCCCTTCTCTGAGCACGCCGCGCTACCTGTGCCCTGGGGCTTGGTGCAGTTGTTGCCCAGCTTGGAGCAGAGCTCTTCAGTAGATGCGCTTTCCTCACCTGTCACCTGTCAGCAAGCTCTTGCTTATTGTTTCACAGACCAGCTCAGAAACCACCTCGAAATTCTTTCGCTGTCCTCCTTCCAAACCATCTCAATTCCGGCCCCATATTGCCCTACTCTGCTCCCAGGGGCACTTGAAAAGAAATTTTCTGTCTCCCTGTAACAAAGCTGTTGGGCACTGTGAGGACAGGATTTTCCCCCGTGACATAGGCTGTCAGTAACTAGAGGAGGGAATAGGGGGAACATGACATAAAGGACAGAATATGGTCCAAGAAATCTGCTCTCCCAACACAACCCAAGGAAGCTCAGCTGGCAGAAAATACCTCCCTTTCAACAGCCTGCACAAAGCATAAGCCAATTCAGATCTCCACTAGGGTTCCCCAAAAAAAGATCCCCATTCACAGCACAGAAAAATGTGCAATTGTCCTTCTTGGCCCTCTCTCGGTTTCTTCTGTAGCCCCACAGCTGCTTGAAAGACTGGTAGTTTTTTCTCCTTTTTGCCTTTCTAACTGACTTCTTGAGCCTGTTGTTCTGTAAGCGTCCTCCCCATGCCTGGCCAACCGGAGGCATGTGGAGGTGTTATTGGACATTCCCGATGTAGTTCGGCAGGAGCACGTTTCTTGATATCACCATTCTCCACAATGGCTACGTGGGAGACTCATCTCAAGAGTTTTCGAAATACCTAATTCAAGGGCCATGGCAGATCTTCTAGAAAAAGAGAGACAGTACATGCGTGTCTAAATATTATCTCTATATTGGGCTTCCCAGGGCCTCAGGAAGCCCACTGCCCGATGCTACCTGGAAACTTCGTTTAGGCAGGTATTTCCCTCCTTTTTGCTGATCAGATGGACAGAAACCAAGTCCAGTAAAGGAGCTGTGTCTGGAGGTACAGACGAGGGAGCTGTGCACACTCGGCAGATGATTGTGTCCGAGCACTCATTTTTGTTCCTCCTCTATTTTTAAACATTTTACTTCAAGGAGGTCACTATATTTTTCCTCTAAGACAAATTTTTGCCTTGGTCCCCTCCCTGAGAGCTTCAATATTGGAGTCCTCTTTTATCCACCCACAAACACCCCCCTTAGGAGCCCTTGATCTCTCTTGCTTCGTGCTATGATTTCACCTAAAATGTTCTCCCAAAGTTTCACAGGTTCAGAGGTAAGACTTGGAAGCTGATTGGATCATAGGCACGCTGTATACATGAGTAAATTAAATCCACTGAACGTGCTGTGACACAGGGGGCCTGGTAGGAGGAGGTGTGTCCCTGGGCGTGGGTCTAGGGATGGCACCTCTCACCCTGACTCTCACTTGCTCCTCCACTTCTGGCCACAGTAAAATGCCCCTTTGCTGTGACATTTCTGCCGGGAACCGGCCAACCATAGACTGAAACCATGAGCTAAAATAAGCCCCACCTCCTCCAAGATGCAGGTATCGTGTATTTTGTTCCAGTGGCGTAGGCCACACACCTGCTGATCATCCAAGACTCTAATTCCACCAACCCCTCTAGCGACTGCTGCTGCATCTCCACAACTACATCCTTCTCCTCTGTGTTTATACAAATTGCCTCCCCGCTACCCCAGTGTTCTAAATTTTACCACCCACTGCACCACATGGATGGCTTTGAAGAATCGGGGCAGAGAGACAAATGAAACGATGTGCCTTCAAATGGTGGTGGGGGGGGGGGCAGTGTGGTTAATAGACTTTGCATAGAATAATGACAACACACGGTAGCCACCCTGAAGAGTAAATTCTTCTTTATACTGTCAACAAGTCTCAGAGAGAACTGCATGTTGACACTAGATTGTCTCAGTCTTTTGAATCTTGTTAGCTACTAGAGTTCTACTCTGTTGTAAAGTTCTTGCTGTAAATCACACTTCATTTCATTCAGGCAAAAGATTTTAATCTCACTCGGTTCTTCAAGTATTCGTTGTTCTCTGGCTTGAACAAAACCCTCACGGTTTCAACAACATGAACTATGGGGATCCACTGGCTGCCGTAGCACATAACTGGGCGCTGGTGAAGCTAAATGGTGTGGTAACTTAGCATGGCTGGTGTATAATTCGGGGCCAGGCGGTGAAGCGGTGCTGACCAGATTCATGACCTTCCTCTCAGTGAGTACCCCTTACTTGTCCTCTCTTTCCAGGGTCAGACAGCAGCGCCTTCCTAGCAGTGGGCCTGCTCAACGGCAGCGTGGTTTACAGGTACAACCTGGGGTCTGGCCTGGCAAGTGTCCGGAGTGAGCCCCTCGATCTGAGCCTCAAAATCCACACCATCCACCTGGGGAGATTCTTCCAAACAGGCTGGCTCAAGGTAAGGAGCCATCACTCCAGCTGTGTCTGTGGGCTCGTACTATAGGCTGTTACTCCACCTGGGCTCAGGTGTAGAGGCCATGGGCCACAATGCTGTGGCCACCCGACTCATAGTCTAGTGTGCCTAAAGGAGGGACAGAGAGGTGATCGCACTTAGGTACTGTAACAATAAATATGAGGAATCACATAAGTAGGGTGTCTTAGTTACTTTTTTGTTGCTGTGACTCAATGCCCGACACCCACAAATTTAGGAAAGGTTTATTAGCTCATAGTTTCAGAAGGTCACAGTCCATTCAGGGGTGGCCGGCAGCAATTGAAGTACATGGCAGAGACAGAGGTGGAGGCAGCTTCTCACAACATCAAGGCAAGTTGAGATTAGTTGAGATCAGTCGTAGTCCTCCAAGGAAGGCAGGAAGCAGCTTATATATATCCTACCAGGTCTCAGTCCATTGATCAGCCCCTCCTGGATCCAGGTGTGGAAGGTGTGGCCACTACACACCGTTAACCCTAACTTACACGCCGTTAATCCCAACTTAACCGTAACCCACCCCTCCAGACTCGGCCCCAATCAATCTACCAACAGCACATGGTTCCGTACACAATCCATTAACATTTAAATGCATGAGACTTCTGGGGGACCTTCCAGAGCCAAACCACAGTACAGGGGTGGGAGAAGGGCTCAGAAAACGTTTTCCAGAAAGGTGGAGTTAGGAGAAACAATGAGAAGTAGGCAGTGTGGGCTTAAGAAAGCAAGTAGTTTGGTGTGGGCTTTCAGGTGGGAAGATGGGGACCAAGGGCGCGGTTAGATGGAGACAAGATCTGCATCATCAAAGGACGTGCATGTCATGTCAGTAAGTTTAGACTTTTATGCAAATAGCTGTGGAGAGATGCTTAAGAAGGAAGGCCGGACACGGTGGCTGGCTTCTAGTTTTTTGACAAGTGACCTTAGTGGATGTATTAAGAATGGATGAGGAGGGCAAGGCGAGAGGGACAGGACCAGCAGGCTGCCAGCTCCTAATCTTTGAAGAGCTGTGCTTTTGATTGAATGCAAAACCATGGCTGCTGTATTAATGCATCTGTGTTAACAGGCACCAGCAGAGAGGCAGAGAATTGAGGGGAATCGTGTTTTTTTATTCCTTTAAAGTTCAAGTCTTTGTAAATTTTTCATGCCAAATAGAGAAAAAATAACAAAGGCGTATATTAGCCAATCACCCTGGGGGATTAATGTCTTTTCTCATAGTTTGATTCTTTTTTCCTTTTGAAGGTAGATGACCATAAAAATAAGTCTGTCGTCTCCCCAGGAACACTGGTTGGCCTCGATGTCATCTTCAGTCGGTTCTATGTAGGCGGCCACAGTGAACACGCTCCAGATCTCCTACCCAGTGGAGCCGATTTTAAAAATGGTTTTCAAGGTAAGGGCGGTACAACTGCTGCTCCAAATTTTGAAAAAAGAAAAAAATCTTTTAATAAGTATGCTTCTAGAATCCAAAGCAGTTATGTAGATTGTTTTTATGTAGGCTTAGTCAAAGTTCTATTATAATCAAAATATATTCATTCATTCATCATCTGGCAATCACTGTGTGTTTTATAGACATTTAGGATTTCCTTAAAAGAGCAGAACAAAGATTTCCACACTCTGGGATTTATATTACATTTGCATAGAGTAGGGGATCAGAAATAAATATGAAATACAATAAATAAGCAAATTACGTAGCAGGATAAGGTGATGATTTCTATGAGGAAAAGGGAATTGTAGAGCATGATATGGGGAAAAAAGAATACGACCAATTTTTATATAGAATTTTTTTTATATAGAATTTTTTTGGTGGTGGGGGTACTGGGGATACATCCCAGTGCCTTTGCATTGAACTCTTTTTTTTTTTTTTTTTTTTAAGACAGGGTCTCACTAAACCACTTCATTGCCCAGGCAGCTCATGAATTTGCAATCCTCCTGCCTCTGCCTCCCTAGGTGCTTACATTCCACGCCTATGCCACAGTCTTGGCTAACACACAATGTTATTTAACACTGGCCGAGCAAGGCAGATTTCATAGAGTCACTGTAAAAACAACTCCATCTAACTTTAGAGTGTCCTTGATGTAAAAGGCGAGAGACTGACAGAAGCTGGCCTGGCCATGCCCCCGCCCTGTGGCCACGGTGGCCAAGACAAGAGAAGGAAGAGGCAACGTCCTGCAGTCTGTTGATAGCATCTGCTATGACTTGCAGCAAACAGCAGGTGCTAGTTTATAAGGGGGGGCTAGGAGCAATCAAGAGAAACTCTAAGACACGAGTGGTAAAATGAGGCTTAAAAGACTTCTAAAGTCTTAGATCTTCATAAGGATCAACCTAAGCCTGGGAGGTTGAGGCAGGAGGATCACAAGTTCAAGCCCGGCTTGAGGAACTTAGCAACCTAACAAGACCCTCTTTCAAATAAACGGTAAAAGGGGGGCTGGGGCTGCAGTTCTGAGGGACAGTCTTGTGTCCAATCCCCAGGACTAAAGAAAAAAAATAAGTGGCTACTATGGAGTTACTAAGGTAGCTAACAACGAGCAGCTCGCTCCCAGGAGGGCGCTGCCCCAGTGTTGACGTCAGAGAAACAGATGAACCAGCACCTGCACTGTGTCCATCACAGGCTCAGCACCGCACTTCCAGGGACAGGGACAGGTCCTGTGCAACAACTGCACAACTGGCAAATAAAAACTCAGAAAACAGCAAGTGCTGGTGAGGCTGTGACGAAAAGGGAAACATCGTGCGGTGCTGGTGGGGCTGCAGAATATCTAATCACTGCTCGCTTAGGGCATGTTATTTTCTTTGAGTACCTCCTCAAGTCAGCATTATCCACCTCTTCTAACTCTATTTGTCTTTCAGGCCGCCTCACATTCCACCTCTCCGTGAGAGCCTCCTCTCTGACCTTCCATGAGGAGCTCTCTCTCTGGAGCCTCTAGGGCTCACTGCCATTTCCAGCTAGTGCTCGTCTATCTAATATAATTATATATTAGAGAACATAAGTTTTCCTGAGAATTTGGTAAACTTATGGCTAATAGAAAATGTACTTTTGAGTTATAACAGATCTTTATAGCACATGGATGTCACATTCACATAATACATGTTTGGGACAGAAGTTGTTGCACTTACACTATTTTTCCAGACTTCTTACAGCTGCACATGACCGTGTGACTGAGTTCTAGCTAATGATATGTGAGCAGATGTGACTGTTGCTGTTTCAAAGCCTTGCCTGAGAAAATCTTCATAATCCTCTACTCTCTTTGACAACCCACCCCAACCCCAGCCCCAGCCACTTCATGAACTTTTATGACTAACTAACTAACTAAATAATTCATTAACAACAACATAATATAATTCCAGCTTAAAAATATCCAACACCATCAATACAGTTTCTTGCTAGTTCAAGTTGTTTTTTTTCTTTCTTTTAAAATTGTAGAAGGTTTTCCAATGAAGAATCATTTCAGAAAAACTGATGAGTGCGCATCAATAATTTAAAAATCTTACTCCCTGTCTTCCAAATTCGATGCTAGTGGTACTTTCCTGTGTACACATCCTCAAGGGTCTGAACGGTTTTACTATGACCACTTTATAATGTAAAATACATATGAATTATGTACCAACTGCACGTCTCATGGCAGTTCACTAGGCAGATTTTAATAGGTCGGTAGTTGCATAATGTGTACCACACCTATGTCCTGCACTGTAATTACTCTAATTCTCTTTCAACTGCATGCTATGTTGGCAGACAGGAAACATTTCTCTAAGATGATTACATTTACTTATTTGTATTGGTTATATTTTTTCTAAATATAGCTATTGTCATGTACAGTTGCTCTACAGTGTTACCACTTAATTTCTGATAGCAAAAAGTGAATCAAGTGAGATTTGCGGTGTCCTATGATAGACTATACCATCATTTAAAAATAGTTACTGCTAAGAAAATTTACATTTTTGGTGCAATGTTATATACAATATAGTTTAATTCAAAAATCAACTTTGTTTAAAGAAAATACAAATAAGCATTTAAAATACACACACACTCACTAAAATGTTAATGGTTTCTGTCCTGAGGTCATACGCTGAATGACTTTTATTATTTTTCTCTGTGCTTTTTGTTTTGCTACCATTTCTTAAAATTTACAAACAAAAATACACACACACCAAAATGTAAATGGTTTCTCACCTGAAGTAATATTATGAATAGTTGTTTTAGCTTCCTCTGTGCTTTTACCTCTGATAACTGTTACACTGAAAAATAAAAAAAAATCCCCTTGTCTAATTTGCCTCTTCCATTGGTTAATATAAAGTGCTGTACCCCTCTTCAAGGCTGTATCTTCAGTATTGGAGGACGCACGGGGGAGAACGGCTGTTTCCGGCGCCTGGGAAATCCTGAAGGCCACCCAGATGCCGGGCGCAGCGTGGGCCAGTGCGGCACTTTGCCTTGTAGTTCGATGACGTGTGGCAACGGCGGAACCTGCAGAGAGAGCGGGTCTACAGTTTAGTAAGTGTCACCTGGGTAGGCACGGAAGGAGCAGGTGGTGCACGTGCTGCGCTGGGACCCTGCGCTCGCACGGCCTAGGAGCACCAACCTACGCTTGCAGGTGGGTTTGCCGTATGGCAGAAGAACAGATCAAAGCAACCAGAAAACAGGGCCGGCAGCATTTACGCCGTGTTCTCCATCCTACTAGACCCTAAAAATGAGTCGCTGCGTGTCTTCCCAGGAGTCCCAGAGAACATAGCTTAAACGCACGGTGCCAAGAGAGCGGACAAAGGTGGCAATCGTGCAAACGCTGCGGTTTGCTTCCGCGCTCAGATCCAGCTCCTCTAGAAGTGGCGTCCTTGAGGTAGGCGACAGGAAAGCTACGTGAGTCAACATCTGGAAAGCTTTAATAAGCAAACAAACACAGATGGACTCGGTGGAAGGAGAGCATAAAAGATCTTGTTACAGCAATGTTTTCCTGGAACATCTGACCTGTGCTAAAGTAGCTTACGGGCCAAGGGAGGAGGAAGGTGCGGACTCTCAGTTACTGACCCTCCAGCTACTTTCAGTTCTTTAAAATTTCATGCACGTACAAGACAGCTTTAAAAAGGGATACATCAGAAAGTTTCCCACAGGACACTTGAGGTCAGGCGCCCCCTCTAGGACTGCTGGTTGGCTGCGACCCGGAGGGACCTAGTGAAAGACACAAGGGCTGTATTCGCCTGTAAGTCTTTAAGTAACAGGATCTGGCTGTCCTGCCCAGGCTAGCGGTGAACCCCTGAGCTCAGGCCATCCCCCTGTCCAGCCTCTGACGGAGCTAGAACTTCAGCCACTTAATACCACGCCCAGTTTAAAAGGGTGTAGTGACGTTCCGGGTATTGTGCTATTGTGTTGTTGCTGTCCCACAGTCCTGGGGAACTGAGCCCAGCGTCTTCACGCCGACCTGCCTCTTCAGCCGTTTTTTTTTTTTTTTTTTTTTTTTAAGTAGCATCTTGCTAGGTCACTAAGGTGCCCAGTTTGGGCTTAAACTTGCAATCCTTCTGCCTTGGGCTCCCTAGGCACCACCAGAAAAAAAAAATAGCCTTAAAAAGCCATGAGTGAATCTTTTGTTCTTCCCAAACAATCCCCCCTCCCTTTCTCAGGAGAAAGTGACCGAAAGCCAGAAAGTTTCTTGAATTGTGTTAATGAAGGCAACATCTTTCAATTGCATAGTCTTTGGTGGGTAAGAAAACACCATCTCACTTACATTATCGGCATGGCTCCTCGTTAAAATTTCCTAAATTAGCCAAGGCCAGTTTCCTAATTCCAACTTAACATATAGAAATATAAGGTCCAGAGAGTGGAAGAAAGCAAGACGTCTGAGCTCGTCGGAACTAGCACAGTAGGACAGAAAGCCAGGCCTTCAGAGTCCTGGGTCACAGCAATTTCCAAGTCCTAACGAGTTAGAAAGAAATGTCAAAAGAGCTAAGAAAGCAATGAAGGCCACAATAAAATTAAATAATTCTTCATCCCCTGGAAACAACTTTTTTCATTTATTCTTAACCTTAAAAAACAATGTGGAAGTTATCTTCAATTGGTATTTTACATTTTTTCTGAGTTGGAAAATTACTTCCTAACACATACTCTGGGGGAGGGGGAGAGTTCACAAATCACTGTGAGAGTTCACAGTTGTACCCCAAAGCCGAACATAAAAGTCTTCAATCAAATATCAAATAGGTTTGAGTAACAGTGTAGAACAGGAATAACATAGCTCTAAGTGTTCTTAAAGGACCATAAACACTTTTCTATATCAAAATTGTGATCTATTTTGGAATTCTCTTCTTGACCTAACCAAACATGGATTTACTCCATTAATTACTATGTGTGGCATTATGATAGAGTCAAAAGTAGCTCTTGTGAGTAAGGCATAACGATGCTGGTACTGTGGGTCTTTAAACGTAGAATAGCAGATTTTGTGTCAAGAAAATTACGCCTTAGTGAAACGGTTTACAAGTTTTAAGACTGCCTTTCATGGGCTTCAGCAGCAGCAGCAGCAGCAGTTCAAAGGATTTGATTCCTTTTGGCAGTTTTTGTAATTCTTCTCTGATTTCAACAGCAAGCATTCTCTCCTTCAAAAGAAGAGGAAATGTGTGTTGTGTAACATGCTTTTCAATAGTACTTAAGACATTTTCTCCTATTCTTACCCTAGTCTCAGGCTCTTCATTTTGTACGGCTCTACATTTTTACTTTTCACCTGAAGCAGATAATATTATACTCAATTTCTAGATAATACTACAGAGAACCCAAAACTAAAGCTCGATTATTTTTCCTGAAAAAATAAGACACAATGAAATAATGTTTAAATGCTCAGAAGGCAAGCCCCAACCCAGAAGCATTAATCTCACGGTGTTAGAAATCAATTATAAAAGCAAAATCTCAAAGTGCTCTTTCATTTCCATCCTCAGAGCTGGCGTGGAAGACTGCCGCCATCCCTCCGCCCTGCCCAAGGCCCGTGGCGCACCCAGAGCCAGCTGAGCTCTGCTCCCATGTTTTTAGGGAGAGGGAACACAGGCCGCACTCACGCCAGGCCTGTAGGCTCTGGGAGTCAGCTGTGCTGCAGCAGATGAACAGCAGCCCGTTCCCGCACCTTCTGCTTTCAGCTAACAAGATAATGAAAGTCCATCATTTAGTGACATCTTTGGAAAATGTGTTTCAGGGTGTGGATTCCAAAAGAAGCTCAGCACAAATTTTTATCAGATTTCCATCACTGTAGGTGAAGGGGGACATCTTTTCTCTCCTGTTTGTTTTAGAATTCAGGTGTCAGTCTCTTGCTACCCAACCCTTACGATCTACATAAACTGTGAAAATCCAAGGACTTTTCTAGTATTAATGCAGAATCCAAAGGAAAGTGCATGTCCAGAAAGCCCCCCCTGGCTGGCAGTCTTGTTTCATTCCACAGGGATTAATCCATATTACAGATACTTAAAAATCACATTAAACTTCTCAAATGTTTTTTCAAGTAAACAAAATCATTCCCATCTTAAGATACATCATGCTGGTTAGATCCATGTAGGAGACGGGCAGGGCCAGAGACACTGAAGGGAAAGATTTATATTGCAGAGACCTAAACGATTTCCAGCCTATCTGTTGGTTGCCACCACTGCAGTAAATACGTGGCCATTCCTCTCCACCTCTTCTTCCTCAGTCCATTGCGTCCGTTGCTCCAATTAATGCTCAAGGTCAGAGTAACCTACCATCTTTTAGGTGGAGCGGGATTGTGTCCATCCTAGTGCAAACCGGGGTTTACCATCTACTCCAGGAGGCTCATCTAAATCTTTCCCCAAACACACTTCCCTCTTTTTGAGAGGAGTTCTAATTCATGTAATGTGATAGATATTTAACAGGGATGGATGCTTAGCAGGGCTATAGAAAATGAGTCCCAAGGGCAACTGTCAGTAGTGATATTGGTACGTCATTCATAGCCCACTTTCTAAGGATCTTCAAAGTCATTTGGTGAGTGATCTCATTACTAAAGAAAGGAGGGCCATGGGACTATGTGAGGGGCGATGACAGTAACCCCCTCTTGTCAGCATGTTGGGTCTTCCATCCATCCCGTTTGAGTGCATGGCAAGGTTACCTTCTTTGCATGTTCTTCAAAGGCTCAAATTTTGAGCATGTCACTCAGCATCTAGCAACTTGTTAACTGAATGAAGGAAAAATAAAGAAAAGCAATTTGATATGAATGAAGCCATCCAACACATCAGATGATCTAGTGAAAAGGTAATTCAGATACGTTTCCTTTCCCCTGTAAACAACAGAGAAATAAGTTGTATACATTGGAGGCTTTGGGGCCATGAAATCACCTACTGCCAAACCCACAGGAATTTATTCCATTGCTCATTTGACTTTATCATCAAATCACATAGTTTTCACGTTAAATATTGTGTTTCGTTTTCCTCGTGCAGAGGAAACCTACAAATCTGTACGAAGTCCTTTCCTACACATCTATGTCCACGTGAATTTTCTCCAGAAACATTCTCTTTTCGTCCTTTTGGTCCTCAGTGTACACAGAGGCATTTCTGTTATCCAAAACAATCAGAATCCCCATTCGACAGATGGGCTGAAAAAAATGTAGAATGTTAGGAGGTTAAATTTTTCTAAGTTTCAGTTTCTTATCCGTATTCTGAGATTTCCTCCAAGGTTAATATCAAGACTGGGTGAAATGCTACACAAAGTGTGTAAAATGATGCCAAGAGGAAGCCCTAACCAACACCAAGTGTTACCTTCTACCTACGTCGTACGTAGTTGCTCTAAATACATCGTTCTAACTAAAGTAGCGTCCTTAGACAGTGAAACTACTCATTTATCCTGCTCTGTTCTCGCCCTGGTTACTAAGTGCAGTGGAGCTCCATACGCCTCTGATAAATATTCAGTGAGCGGTGCTAGATGATATCAAGCAAAGAGTATTACATTTCCTCACCTCATTTTCAGTTAATTTTCATAAGTCCATACGCATGCTAAATTCTACAGTTTTAGAATTATCTGAGTGCAAGAAAATTAAATTACATTGAATTTCTGTTTGAAACAGAAAAAAATAGTGCGTACATTGTATAAGAGTGGCTGAGTGGAGACTTGGAAGTGTTTATTACCTACAGTTCACAAGGTGCTAAAGAAGCCAGTGAGTAGAAATGCTGGATCTTGGAAAAAAGTTATTCCAATAAAATTTTTTTAAATATAATGTAAGAAGGTAGCAGGCTAGAGGAACAATGGTTAGTGTGCTTGCCTAGCAAGCACAGGACTGGAGTTTGATTCCACGGCACCATATAAGCCGGCATGTTGGCCCATTCTTGTGATCCCAGGACTCGGAGGCTGAGGCAGGAAGATTGTCATGTGTTCCAGCCCAGCGCGGACTTCAGAGTTCAGGACCAGCCTGGTCAATGGAGAGAGAAACTGTCTCAAAAACGAAGTAACATAAAAGTAACTTTTTAAGTCTTTAAACATGTAGATAATTGTTTCAGACTTTAAAAATTCTAAGTGGAATTATGAGGCTGTAATTTATTTAAGATGTATTTTTAAGTTTAAAGTTATTTAATATTAAAATAAACACTTCAACAACCAGTTCTACACTTCAAATATATAAAAAAAATAATTTACAGCCATAAAATAAAATAAGTACCTTAACCATTGCAAGGCAGTGAAACTAGTTGTGTTCTTACAAAATGATCCACTAGATGGAGCAGTCATCACAGAAAATGACAACAGAGTTTTATTTTAAAGATTGTTTAATAAAAATATTTAGCATGTATAGATGAACAAGACCCGTCCACGGGAAAAGATGAACTATTAGTGACTGTGCTGGGACTGGAGTTGTCCACGTGCCAAGCTGCACCTGGATCTTCACCCCAAATAAAACACAAAAAAACAATTTCACATGCATTCAGGCTTAAATAGAAAGGACAAAACTACAATTATTTAGGGAGAAAATAACAGCCCTTTGCCTTAAGACGGAAATTTTCCTAAACGTGTCTAGGGCTGGGGGCATAACGCGTGGGGAGAGTGCTTGCCTAGCTAGCACGAGGTTCGACTCGCCAGCACCACCGGCTCTAGGTGTGGTGGTGCACACCTGCAGTTCCAACGCTCAGGAGGCTGAGGCAGGAGGATTGCTGTGAGCTCAGAACCAGCCTGGACTACAGAGAGAGACTCTGTCTCCAAAAAAAAAAAAAAAAAAAAAAAAAAAAAAAAAAAAAAAAAAAAAAAAAAAAAAAAAAAAAAAAAAAAAAAAAAAAAAAAAAAAAAAAAAAAAAAAAAAAAAAAAAAAAAACGGAGGTGGGGGCGAAGAGAGAGAATCTCTCGGCTGATGATCCAGGTAGAGCTGAGGTGGTGACGAGAGCACCCCATGGCCACCTATGTATGAGAAAAGCTGTCTTCCATAAGGCCAGTCCCTGGTGTCAAAGAGACTGGAGGTCATCGACATACAGTATCATATCTTATTCATATGAGGTGTCCAAAAAGGATACACTTAAAACTAGACCTATAGTTTAGTAGAATGGGCAGGTCTACTTTCAGAACACTGGTCAGCTACCTGGGGAGGTAGGGAGATTAAACGGGTAAGCGCACACCGGGCCTTCAAGATCCTAATGATTCTCAGAGGGAGTAGGTTCAAAGAGGTTCAGTTTTTATTAATCTTTGCATTGTATACATATTATACACAATACGCTTCACAATAAATGCTTTTAAACTGAAAGAATGCAAAACCTTGCACAAATGTGCTCAGTGGGCTGGAGGAATAGCTCAGGGTTAAAGTGCTTCCCTCCAATTGCCAGACTCTGAGTCTGATTATCCAGCACCACATAAACTGGGTGTGGTGCACACGCCTGTAGTCCCAGCACTCAGGAGGCAGAGGCAGGAAGATTGCTCAGTTTGAGGCCAGCCAGGACTCCACTGTGAGTTCCAGACTGGCCTGAACTACAGAGCAAGACTATGTCTCTAAATAAATTACATTAAATTATATTTGCACAATGAAAGTAGTAGGAATAGATACCTTGTGGGCTAAAATAACCTTGCCACAGTCAGAGGTTAAAGCAGATGATTTTTAAGAACTTTATACTGCTGCTATCCGTTGTTCCTACAAAATGCTGCAGGGTGTTAATAACTTCCGCTGACAGCGTATCCTGTGTTCTCATCTCCCCTTTCAGGTGTCTCCTCTAGAAAAGATTACTTGAGCTGCCTCCAATCTGTAGAATCTTAGGAGTCATACTGGCCTAAAGATGACACAAAGTTCCTGATATCGTGTAGCTGCCTTCTCTAGACGTGGCTCACATTAGAAATCCCATACTGGTGAGGATTTGTAAAAATACCAGTCGTGAAGCTGGAGAAATGGCACAGCAGTTAAAGCGCTTGCCTAGCAAACACAAGGCCCTAGGTTTGATTCTCCAGTACCATAGAAGTGGACATGGTGGATTAAAGAATTTCAGCAGGAGGATTGTCCAAGAAAAAGATGAAAAGAATAAACCTCCAGTGGTGCTGGTAATGTCACCTACACCTATAGTTTCAAAATAAGAAAAGATCATTGTAATAAGCTGAGAAAAAAACAAATATGGCCCAGGACACAGGGATGTACTCATAAGGTAAATTTGCTTTTGTTTCCCACTCTCTTTATGAACTTGTTTAGAAGAACTCAACCTTAAACTGGGCTTGGTGACACACACCTGTAATCCCCACACTCAGGAGGCTGAGACGGGAGTATGGCCTTGAGTTCAAGACCATCCTGCAGTACATAGTGAGTTCAGAACCAGCCTGGACTGCAAACTGAGACTCTCTCTCTCTCAAAAAAAAAAAAAAAAAAGAGGAAGAATAAAAACTCAGTCTTTGTCTGGTCCTGGACTAAAACATGGAGGTAGGGAGGCTACTGAATTTTGAGGTTTTATTTGAAATATAAGCACATTAATTTTCAAATCTACTCTCAGTTCGTTAATTCTAAGAATCCACTTCACTATGCAATAGTCAGCACTTGGCTGGTCGAGGCTGCTCGCACGAACCCAGCCAGGGAGCACAGCGTGAACGAAGTTCTGAGAAGGGATGCGGCTGCTGCCCTCTTTCTCCAGCCCGCTGGGCGCTGACCCTGCACCTCACTCCACTGTAGGCAGAGCTTCTCTGATGGGCACTGTTTGCATTTGGTTCTGTACTCTCTAAGCCTGGCAGAAACTTAAAGCCAACACTTCTGTCATGTGCTCTTTAGTGTAGGATTGCCAGATTTATGAAAAGCAAGTTCCCAAAAAATTATAAGTTTAGATACACAACAAATAATTTTAGCATAAGTGTATCTCAAATGTTATCTATCCAACTGTTAGGTGGATTATACTTATACTAAAACAGTCATTGCTTATCTACATTAAACTCAGCCAGGCACCCGCATTTTGTGTGGCACCTCTAACTTTGGCGGGCCTATGAACAGTCCCCCCAACACAGATGAGGTCTTTCTTCCAACTGGGCCCACTCTCTTCCCCTCAGATTCTGCCTCAGCCATAAACTCAACTGCCTCTTGCTGCTAGGCTCTTCTCAGCTAGTAGGACATGTCTTGTCTAAGATATGTATTGATTGATTGGTTGGTTGATTAATTGGAAATAAGGGTTGAAGCCAAGGACATTGCACTGAGCTACACCCCATTTCTTTCTTAATTTTTCACTTTGAGACAAAGTCTCACTAAGTTCCCCAAGCTAGCTTTGAACTTGTGGTCTCCTGCCCCAGCCTCTCAGAGATTACAGGCCTAGACTACCTCACCTGCCAAGATCTCTTTTGAGACATATGTCCTCAGTCTAACACTCCTAACCGTGTGACATCCCTTCCTTCATTCACCGCTAATGAGTTTGTCCTGTGTGTCCTCCAATATTAAGAAACATATACCAAGTTCCCCAAGTAGTCCGGCTGAATCTCTTTTCTCTAAGTCTGAAGACAGGAGACAGAAATTCTAGGGACAATCCTCCCTCCCTGTGGCGGTATAAGAACAGGGAGAAGGACTTGCAGTGCATTTTTGTCCACAGAAATGGTTCCTGTAAATTCTTCATTCTAGTTGTAAATTTTAAATTTATTAAATACTTGGTACAGAGTCCAGCACTCCTGTGTAAGTGGCTGTACCTAAGCGTTCCCTTCGACAGTTCAGATCTCCGGATCCAGGTGGCTTACACCGCAACTCACCTTGGGACCTCAGTCAGCTGCCTCATTCGCGTCAGGTGATGCCCACGTGTACGTCCAGCTGCGCTCAGGTGCTCACCTCGCTTTGCTTTCTCTCCCAACCTCCAGCTGCCACTGTGCTGCAGGGTGGAAGGGCATGTTCTGTGCGGAGAGGGTCTCCTCCTGTGATCCCGACCACCATCCGCCGCACCAATGCCGCAGGGGAGCGACCTGCGTTCCGCGGCCTCCTGGGTACGTCTGCTCCTGTCCTCTGGGGACCACTGGAGTCTACTGTGAACAAGGTAAGGTCAAATTTCAACTCCCTTGCAATCTGCAAACTTGACCACATTTTAAAACTACCAAGTTAGTTTTCTCAACAGAAAATTAAGGAATGCCTATAAGAGCCGGGCACTTTTTTTTGTCTCCTATATACAGGACATTGTATTTTATAAACAGGATAATAAATCAAGCTTAGGTTCAGAAGTATCTTCTAGTGTAACTGGCTTCAGATGCACCACGCCACCCCCCAGGCAGCCAGGCACGGTGGGGTACACCTGCAGTTCAGGCATTCTTGGAGGCTGAGGAGGAGGATGGTGAAGTTCAACCTCAAGCCTGGGCAACTTACTTAGCTATTTAGTGAAACCTTGGCCCTCCTCCGCCTCCCTCACCCACCCAAAAAAAGAGGCTGAGGCTATAGCTCAGTGCAAAAGCCCTGGGTTCAGCACTGAAAAACAAATGAACAAAAAATGCCAAAAACTTTGTGCCGCCTTCATAGAATTCTAAACACAACATTGATCTAAGATACACTTCACTACATTGTAAGATAAGAATTTGGGTAGAATATGTGAAAGCCAGGAGAAGTCATTAAAACATTATAGCAGAATTCTGGTCACAAACATTTTGCAAAGTATAATATGACCATTTTTTTCTCATGCACACAAATCCAGCTTATTCGCTCATTTCTTCAGTTAGAGGTGTCTTTGTTCTTGTAGTTTGTAAGTTATAAATGTACACATAACCTTTCCAAAATCACAAATCTCCACTCGATTTATTGCTGCCATAGTATTGGTAAGTTGAATTTTTGGACTACTTTCAGTAACACTAAATTCTAGCTATTGAATATTTTTGGCATTTAGCCAAGTTTGATTCCATAATGTGTGTTTTTGGCAAATGTAAAAATATTTCCACTTTTGTTACACTTTTTACTCTATAATGTAATTTTTTTTCTCCTTTCTTGTTTCATGAGGTAAAGGAACCCATGTACATGCCCCGTTTTTTGAGTGACACAGGCACATACTTGAGTACATATTCGAGCTACTGAGGCATTTTCCTGTGTGAAGAACATATCCATGTCGCCTCAGATTCCCACTGCGGGATCGTTCTTTCAGTCTCCTAGTGCAGTTGATGGCTTCCAGCCAAGTCCTTTGTTTTCCTAATAGTAAAAGAAAAATCGGTCCATCGCACCATAGATGGCAGTTTACGAAATGTCTCCTCGTTTTCCTATTTTCAGATGCATCTGGCCACGTGGGAATGTAGTGGGTAATGTACAAGTGCTATTATGCACAGGAAAAAAACAACAGCTTTAGCTTATATGACCCTACTTTAAATCGCATTATTTTCATTAAGAGTATGTGACTACGTGTGTACTCGATTTTTTGTTTCTATTATTTCATAATTGTCATGAAAAGTAACATATAAGTAGGCACTGGCCAGAATTCTTAGAAAACTGCATTTTATTACACATCTTTTGTCTTCTGCCATCTCTACTGTCGCCTATTAAGCTTTCGGTGAAACTCAGATGGCTAATTATAAATAACATTTTTAAAAGTTATGTACCCAGCACTTGGGAGACTAAGGCAAGAGGATTGCCATGAGTCCACGACCAGCCTGGGCTTCATAGTGAGTTCAGAAACTGACTGGACTACACAGCAAGACCCTGTCTCAAAAGTAAATAATAAATAAATAAATAAATAAAATTTATGTAAACTTCATATTTTTTGAGCCCCTAAAGAAATACATAGCAGCTAAATCTGAGAAGAAAGAAACAGACATTACTGCCATTTACTAACTGGATTTGAGTAACTTAATTTTCCTGAATATTGGATTCCTCATATGTAGAGAGAAAATATTCTAACATCTCTTGTTTAGGATCTCTTTTGGCCAAAGTCGGGGAGATTCTATTCTTCTTGTCAATTAATAAATTAATAATTTCAATGGCAGGGGCTGGAGGAACAGCTCAGTGGTTAAAGCACGTGCCTAGCAAGCACTAAATCCAGTGCTAAGTACCCAGGATCAATTCCCCAGCACATAAGCCAGGCATGGTAGCATACACCTGAAACCCCAGCACTCAGGATGCTGAGGCAGGAGGATTGCCATGAGTCCAAGGCCTGCCTAGGCTTCACAGTAAGCTCAGGACCAGCTGTATTACAGAAAGAGACCCTGTCTCAAAAAATAATAGTAACAGTAATAATGATGATGATGCTGACAATGTCAAAGGCAAGATTATCTAAGCATCTCCTAAAACACTCCCATAAAAGTCATGGTGAAAAATCAATAAAATAACAAGGAATTTATAGCATTTTTTATAGCACTCTGTAAATATGAGCCCCCTCCTCTGGAGAAATGAAAAAAATGTTATGGTGCACTGAAGTGTAGGCCCTGTCCATTTAGATTCTTTTTCCCCCACCATATATATATATATATATATATATATATATATATATATATATATATATATGCAATACATAATGTTTACAATGAACTTGAGTATTTTGTGCACATATACATGTCACATCAATATTACAATCCTTTCCCCTCCCCGTTTTTGGCCCTCCCACACTCTCCCCGTACCCCTGTAACTCCCACTGTCACACTCACTTGGTTTTATAGAATGCCTATGTTCTGGGTTTCCCAAATCAGAGAAATCACGCGATATTTAACATATTTAATCTTCTGCATCTGACTCACTTTACCACTCAAATCACCACTTTTTAGCTCAGTTTCCCACCCCTAGAATGGGCCTAGGTGGCCATATCTTGATGCCTCTTCTCTGGGCCATATAGATTCTTAAGTCTTCTTATTTTTAAGACAATATCATTTCACTATAGAAAAGATGCAAAAAAAAAAAACACCTTTAAAACCATTATCACTGGTGTTAGGCACAAACTTTTCAAAATGAACCAATAAAACATTTTGAAAAGAATAATATTTATTCTCGATAGAGTCTTATCAAATTATTACAACTTAAAAACCAACTAAGGCAGAACCACTTAGGTAATACAGAGCTGTTCGGAGCCCTACAATGTAGAATTCAGCATCAGAATATTCTTTTTTTCTTGCCATAACATCAATTTATAGCAAATGTCTTTTACAATAACTTATCCAAAAGTTTTGTTTTTCATGATGGAGGTGGGATTAATCATTGTCTAGTCAAATGTTCTGCTGGAAATTAATTGCGGATTTATTTGGCCTACGCTATTATATTCATTAGCATATGTTTGCACTACGTAATAATTACATTCAGCTTAGGGAAATGGTGCATATACATATTGGTTTTTTTAAGTTCTTCTAACAGGTTTGTGCACAGTGCATTAAAACCGTAGGAAAGTCGGGTGTGGCGCTGGCACCTGTAATCCCAGCACTTGGGAAGCCGAGGAAGAATTTGAAGCCATCTTGCGATACATAATGATTCAGAACCAGCCTGGACTATAGAACGTCTCAAATAAATAAAGAAAGAAAGAAACTATAGAAGAAAGTTAAGAATGCTATGGTAGGGTACAATAAATGGGATCACAGCCTTAGGCCCTGTGTTTTAGGTGCAGATGCTGAGTCTGATCAGTTATTGGGGGACAAGGAGTGAAGGGAAACTGACAAAGAAAACAGGAGCACATTTAGAGCTCCCTTCCATGACCAGCCCACCCCTTGTATTCATTAGAGTAGCCCCCCAAAAGAGGAAAAGCACTGGTCCTTCTTCCTTTATTAAACTGCACTTGACATAAAAACCATTTTTGATGTATGACACCATCATGGAAACTCACAGACCACTCAACTGATGAACTGAAATTAAAGTGTCCTTGAACCTAGAAAGACACAGATTGGTCATACGAGAAAACAACAAGAAGAGAAGCTGTCACAACATACGCATCAGCGACGTATTTCCGTCTTTCACCACGGCATGCGTGCCGCTGTCGGGAGCACTTCTCCGCTGTGAAAGCCTAAAATGAGAATGTGATGGCTGTCCACAAAGGATACTTCCTCCATGACTGAGAAACCTTCTTCACTTTCTCATGCTAAAATTGAGCATATATGAATTGAGAAACAAATTTGGGTGTAAAATGGGGGGAAATTCAACTGGGAAATGTCACGCAGCCATCAAAATCTGCCCTGCCCTTCCCCTTGCAGCTTGGAGGCCTGATTACTAACTAGATGAACCTGTCTGCCTTGCTCCTGGCTTGAGAAGCGTGACGGCCTAGGAAACTTCCTACGCAAGTAGATTTCTGGCAGACAGTCCACTATTCTCCCACACTTAACTACGCAAAATGTAACTTATGTCAGAACACACAACTTAAGCTCGGGGAGAGACGCTTGCCAACATATATTTGGCTTCTAATATCTATTTCCTTCTTGGAAAATTTTATTTTACATTGGCAGGATTTCTGAATCAATGAACAAAGAGATATTAAATTTAACTTTGATTATTGTTTTAGCTAAGATATCAAAGCTTGGAATAACCGTCATCATGTAACTCACACATATAAAAGAAAAGTTTGTGGGTGATGAGATATCATCATCTAACTATTGGAACTACTAAAATAAAAAATGACAGTGCCAATTGCTGACAAGAATGTGGAGAAACTACACCCATCACATATCATTGGTGACAGTATAGAGTGGGACAGTCACTCTAGGAAATACTTTTGGCAGTTTCTTATAAAACAAAACAAACACTAACCATACAACTCAGTAATCACAATGCTAGGCATTTTTCCTTTTTATTAGCATGCATTTGTAATACATATAATAATTATGTCTAACTTTAGAATTGCTGCACATAGATATTGAATCTTGATCATTGCAACTTCCTTTCCCCGTTCCCACCCTTTCTCCTTGTCATCCCATTTCCCTCTCCACAAAATCTATCTCCCGTTTTCTACCATGACGCTTTTGTTATTCTTTTACTTTTTTATACTTTGCCTTTCTCATATTAGAGAAATTATGCAATACTTAATCTTCATCTGATTGATTTTACTAAACAGAATGGTCTCAAGGTATGCCCATTTTTCTACAAATGAATTAAGTTTATCTTTTATGGCAGAGTAGTAGTACTCCGTTGTGTATACATACCACACTTCCTTTATCCATCCACTTAGTGATAGACATTTCAGCTGCTTCCAAGACTTAGCTGTCATGAGTTGTGCTGCTATAAACACGGGTGTTCATGTGTCATTGTTATATGATGTCTTTGTTTCTTTTGGAAACATATCCAGAAGAGACATAAAAATAGATATGTATTTTCAGGTTTTTAAGGAATCTCCATACCAATTTCCACAATGATTGTACCAGGTTACAGTCCCACCAACAACGCAGAAGGGTTCCGTGTACTCCATAGTCCCACCAGCACTTATTGCTTTTTGAGTTCTTGGTAAGAGCCATTCTTACTGGAATTAAGATGAAACCTCAGCGTTTTTTTTTTTTTTTTTTTTTTTTTTTTGCATTTCTCTAATGGCTAAAGATGAACCTGATCGCATGATTTATTGGACCATTTGTACTTATGAAAACTGTCTAATTATTTCAATTGCCCATTTTTTGAGACCCTTCAGAATCGAATTCTTTTTTGTTCCTTATGTCGTGTAGATATTTGTCCTCTGTCTGAGGAGTAGCTGGCAAACTCTTCTTCATTCCATTGGTTCTCTTCACTCTGTTGTTTCCTTTGCTACGCAGAAGCTTTTTAATTTGATATGATCCCATTTGTTGAGTCTTGGTGTTATCGCTTGTGTAATCGGTGTATGGTAAGGAAAACCTTATAACGAAGAAATGAAAACTTAACCAGACAAAACTGTGTACATGAATGTTCATAGCAGATGTATTTTAATAGCTAAATACTGGGGGGAAATTGTGGTGTCCTTCCGTGAAGGTACGGATGAGCAAACGGCTAGCCCCGTACCAGAGAATGGTACTTAGAGCCAAAAAGGAACCAATTCCCACTGACACTCATATGGGTTTGAAGGGCATTATGGTGAGAAAAGGCCCGATATAACCCACACAGGACCAAGAGGGGGCACTCTTGGTCCATGTCTACCCTCACCTACATTAAGAAAGAAGACGGGGAGAGAGGCAGAAAGGAAAAGAAATTGAGACCATTGGTTTCGATGAAAGGGATTTTTGGAGAAAATCTTGTGAACAGTATGAAGAGGGGTTATGAAGTCCACAAAAATAAAAGGAAAAAAGAACATTAAAAAGTTCTCGTGGAAAAGAGGCACTCCTCCCACAAAGGAAAACCAACATTTCCTTCCATGGTTGTCAGCTTCTGATGAGCCAGCATTGGCTGAGCAACTAACGTGGAGCCCTGGAGAAAGAGGTCTCAGCAGAAGCCGGCATGTCCCTCGGAGTGAAGGGAGACCAGCACCTGACCTGCGCTTAACAGAAGTCTAAGGAACAGCAGCTGCCGGGCCTGGCCCTAGTGGCATAGCTAGAGGCAGGACATCAGGGGAGCAGAGATGCCCTTCCAGAGGACGAACAAAAGCTCCGTGGGCACAACCACGATAAGCAGGCACGAGCTATCCTGCATGAATATCGAACAAAAAGGTAAACTGTCTCAAGAAGAAAAAGGCTAGAGTTGTCTCAGAGGAGCAGAAATAAAGGCAGAATTTGAGTAGGATTCATAGTCAAGAGAGAGGATTAGCCTTATGAACTTCAGAAGGAAAGGTACCAGTGAGAGAATGAAGCGCATCCCAGATCCCAACGCATGGCCACCATGACAGGACATCAAGCAGCCAAGGAGGTACCAGCACAGACCCATTCCTTATCACCGACTCCCCCAAACCCCAAAACAGTGGAGCAGAAGGGTAAGAGGGAAAGCAACGAGCACCACAAATCCCACAACACTTTGTTTGCCATTTCCTATTACAGCTATCCAAACCCGGGTGAGATCTGAGCTCTAAAGTTTAGAAAGCTGAGAATGAGCCAAGACACGAAGGCTTTGATGCAGATTGCACACATTTCTTAACCTCTGAAAATGGCACATTTCCCTGCAACCTGAAAATGATCAAAGAGCTAAGGGATCTGCACAAGGTGTAGTCAAAAAGGTGAATAGCGGAGCCCACAGAAATACCCAAAGCACAACCGCAAAGAAAAGCCAAGCTACTGCCCCAGTGCCTCCCATCCAGTCCTGTAACAAGACATGCTCTTGAATTCTTTCCCTAGATCCCTGAAGCAACCTTTTGCTTAGCCTGAAAATGTCTCCCTCTGGTGTTTCCGCATCACCTATTCCTCCGTGCTTTGAAGAGATACAGGATCCTTCCTCCAGGTCCTGCTTGTTAGAATCCTATGGACCCCGTAATCAGGCAATGTACAGTCACACTCCTGACGTGTCCACTTCACTCACCGGGCCATTCTGTTTCCTCTTTCACCACACTGTACCGGCCTGATGTCAGTCAGCACAGCAGTTGGTAAGGAGCTGAAGATATAACTATCACTTGCCTGGTGATCCCGTTTATAACAAACAAGATCGTAGAAGTAATGATCATGAGCGAGGCTTGCGTCATTTGTATATCACCTAAATTATGCATTACTATCCCCATCAGGAAACTGTCCATTTTGAAATGACCCTTTCACTGAGCATAAATGAAGCTTGGTCAGCTACCCAGGAAGAGTCATTCTAGTATTTTCTTCTTAACCTGTTTTAGTGAACTAAGTCTCCCAGAAATGATTCACTATAAGAAAAATTTTGTGTGAGTCACTAGACAGCCCAGATCTTTCTAAATTCTACCTCAAAGTAAAGAAATATCTGGCAGCTAATTTAGTGATGGCAGATGTGACTTAATGAGAATCTTTTAAAGCTCTGTTGGTGGCTTCTTACGGCTGCTCCAGTCAGACCCACTCACATTCAAAAGGCATCAGAAATTTGTTTTCTTTTGAAGCTACAAACACCATGCCCCAAATCATTACAATTCATCAGTAAAAATTATCAGCTACCTACAAATCTTCTCACAATATGTGATTACTTTTAAGAACACGTATCTGCCTTGTCTAATCAGGTAGATGTGTTCCCACCTAAGAATACAGGACACTGAAATTCTTGAATTCCAAACCCGGGAGAGCTATAGGAGATGCCAGGTCAAGCGTAGCACTTCAAGCAAAGTATTTTTAAAAACAAAAAGTATAGGGTCATACATTAACACATGGCTACAG